>QXTE01000094.1:3507628-3606168 GCA_003942145.1 Platysternon megacephalum | reverse complement strand
AATGGAGATTCGGAATCACATGGGCAGGTCACATGCCCATGCATGACTCAGGACTGCAGGTAGCAGCCATTACCCACATGCTGCCTTGAACGTCCTCAGGTAGACTTCTAATGTGGATTGGAGTCTTCCAAGCTCTTTTGTCTGTTAAGTGCCCCCTGACTGAACACCTAATTTGCACATTCCTTTCCCAAGAAGTCATCAAATGTTCTAACTGAGGCCCCTTAGAAATCAAGCAATCATACAGCCAATGTTCATAACTTTGAACACACAAATGGTGTCTGCATACAACTAGGGTGAACATAACCAGTAGATCATACCCTTTACATAGATATGTTACATGGCCTATGTAGCAAAACCCCATTCCAGTTATACCATACATACATTTGTGAGCCCCTTTATGGGGTTCACTGTCACAAGACCTTTTGTTGGCAATGAGGGGAAAGAAATATTAAGAATAAATGTGATAACTTGCCTGAATTTCCACAATACAGAGACAATATGGTAGGCAATAGGGCCCAGGACTGGGAATCAAAAGACTTGATTTTTTATTACTAGTTCTTTCTCTGACTGTCTGTCTGTCTTTGGGCAAATTGGATAACCTACATGTATAATTGCCTTGTAGTGCTTGCCCTCTTTTATACAGTGCTTTAAAGACAAAGGATGAGACCAATATGGTGAAAAATGAAGTACTTTTTCCATCTAAACCCTCCCAGCTTCTACCCTGCTCCATCATTGTTGACAATTCTACGATTCTCTCTATGCCTCAGTTTTGCAATCTCAATTGTTTTTGACTCCTCCCTCTTCTTCTCTTGAAGACAATTACCACATTTCTACAGTGACATCAGCAATTAAATTTTTTTCTCCCATTTTTCTCTTTACTCATCACTATTTCTTATTCCACACATTTATTTCCCAAATATCTCAGCTGGATTAAAATAGGTATATTAAAACACACTACACTATCCTACTATGTTTAATTTTATGTTTGGATCTTGCACCAGTTCTTCTTTATCTACATTTCATTAAATTTTGATTATATTAGACTAGAGTGGAACACTTAAACACTTCAGTAAATTGAGCTGTTTCTTCAGTTTCAAGAATTACACATATAAAATAGGCTATGAAACAAGAAATTAACTTGTTATGGTTTATGTTTTTCAATATGTATTTAACTATTTTTTCACAATTGCTTTTTAATCGGAAGATAAAAGGCTCAGTGTGGAAAAGTGTAGGGGGAATTTTCAAAGGCACAGATGGTAGCTAGGCAACAGCTTTTATTGAAAGTCAGTGGGAGGTGGGGGCCTCTCCCCCTTTTGTGCCTTTCAAAATCTCCTCCTTAATAACTAATGTCATTTAAACAGCTGTGAATATCCATACATGGGATTTATAAGCTTAATTTCAAAAATTATTTTAATGGCGAAGTCACAGGGTAAAAAGCTATTTCATGAAAGCAAAGCCTGCTCCAAAAAATTTAGACACCACTCACTTCAGGTCAGGAGGCAATTGAGATCAGTAAATATGGCCATTAAGGCCACCTAGTCAGTGGAGAAACCATCTCCAGGGCCATTGCACTTGATGAGTATATGAGAATGACCTGGAATTGATTTGGAGGTAGGGAGGTACTTATCTAACAGAAGATCTCCAGAGACAAAGTAGGATTAGGAAATATATTAATAATGTTACCTTTTTTGGCCAGAGCAGCTAGCCAAAAATTTGAGGTTTCATGGTTATTCCAGTTAGAAGAAGAAATTAATGATGGAATCTGGTACCTTTGATGTAATCTTGTTTATTTACAAAGAATGTACAAAGTTCTGTTTCCCTGAACACAGGAGGAACCAAAGCAACAGGACATAGTTTCTTTGTTTACTACTTCAGACCTTTTAGCCAGCACCAGGCTCAAAAGCCCCCTCTCTAGACTTCTCACAGGGTCACACATTGCACTTGTCCAGGCTGTGTCAAGCTTTATGCCCAATCTCTCTGTTTTTGCCTTGCCTCTCTCTGAGTGTTTTCCTCCTCCTCCTCTCACCTAAAACAATACCAAGCAAAACCCTTCGTCCAAATATTTTTAATTTCTGAATGGACTCACATATGCCTTAATTTTATGTGGGGCTGCTATAAAGGAGCATAACTGTTCCTTAGCACTCCTACCAGCTTCAATGATATTTCACCGAACCCACAGCAATAACATAACACCTGGGAGTCTCCGAACCATCAGGAAGTTTGGCCTACTTAAGAGAGAGACAGACACCCATAAAAAGAGGCAGCTTAGGGTAACGGCATGCCAGGCTGTCACCTAGACCCAAAGGTGCCCCAGAGGAATCTTTGCTTGTGAAGACATGTAAGTTTGTTCATCTCTGACTGAAACTGAAATTAGCCTACATTAGCTAGCATTTTGACAATATAAAGCCTATAATATCTTTAGGGAACAATTTATTTTTATTTAATCCTGTTTTCTCTACTCTTTTTCAAATAAAGCTTGTTTTACTAAGAAATCTGCTGTCTTTTTAGAAAGATTCACCTAAATCTTCTGTCTCCAAGGCGAGATGAAAACTCAGGTAACCTCACCCACAGGGTCCTGCAACATAAAATAATCTGGCAGCCTCAGGCACCTTCCTTTCTTTTAGTCTAGAAGGGCCAGGATTGTGGGAATCACTACAGGGAAGGGCAAGCTGCAGTCGGCAGAAAGATGCAGGTAATTCACCACAGGGCAGAAGAGCAAGAGATATGGTCAGTACAAAGTTCATAAATGTAATAACTAAGGGCGGTTTCATTTAGTCCTAGGGCTTAGATACTGGAGAGATCAGTACTACAGTAAACCTCAGGATAGACAGATACTGTAATATTCCTTAGTAAAAATCACAAATGGCAGCCTTCCAAATGCACAGCTGTTTAAACAGAGCTAACTGTAGATCTCATGGAAAGTAGAGTTTTTATTATGGAATGTGTATATTGTGGAAATGCACAGAACCTCTGGGCAAAATCTGGGCCTCGTTATGCAAGGTGCTTTACACTCATGGTCCCTGATGCTTTCTGAGCATGTTATGACCCCACTGGTCAATGAGGCTCTACATGGGTGCAGGGGTCTGCCTGAATGGAACTGATTGCAGGAGTAGGGCCATAGATGTAGACATGTTCTTTGCCCTCAGGCTTTCTTTTTAACTCTATATAAGTCTTACATGCTCACACTGGTAATGTGAGATATTCTGTATTTCCCTTCATATACCTCCAATACCCAAGATAATATTTTCTAAGGGTTTCTTTTTATATATATTTCTAAACATATGTAAATACCTTCATACTATGTATTCCCTGGTATTTCCCATCTGACAAGTCATTGATCTGAATTACTTGGAATATGCCTCCTCAGATAATCTGTTTGTTATATCATACATAACCAGGAAAATATCATTACTGACATAAGTGCACAGTAGAGCACATTAGAAGAAGTACATTTATTGCACAGAAATTCAATATGGGAAGTATTTTGGATGAATCCACAAATAACACTCCATGAAACCAAGATTAGTTTGTTCAATTTTCATAGCTGTACCGCTTCATGAGATTAAAAAGACCTTGGACAAAAGCTATATACAGTATTTTAAAATCAAGCACTAAGACAGAAATAGCTTAAGTGTCTCACCAAGGGAACTGGAAGTAGTTTTAATGTTATAGAATGGATAAATTGTTCTTCAACCAAGTGTACCACTTTATCTTCCTTTCTTCTGTCCAGCACCCTGATTATTTACATTAAAAGGCTTTCATACTGACTTATATATAGTATTGGGACTACTATGGGGTGAATTGTCTTTGTACACTGGTTGTAGGAGTCTGAATTATGGCAGTGATGACAGTGGAGTGTAGTTTACCCTTATCTAGTCAGAAAGAGAACTCATCATATTAGTATTCTGCAGCATCAGTTTGTTGAGTATGGTGTACTTGTATTGGTGTCAGGCGAGGTGGGTTTTTTTTTTCCAGAGGTGCTGAGCACTCACAGCTCCCACTGGATTCAGTAGGAAGTGTGTACACTCAGCACTTTTGTAATTCTGAGCACGGGAATTTAGCATTTCTTCAGAATACAAATTCATTTGATTTTACTCAAGACATTACATTAATTCAAAGACTAGTCGATTGGACTAACTCTGGTCACTACTGAAAGAATACTCTACTATGGTTTTACTTAGTTATATATCATGGTAAATATACAGAACTGGGACCAAATAATACCCTAATAAGGTGGAATCACATATTGGGGCAAATGTATACCTAATTGTAAACAGGGGAATGGTTCTGCTATCATGGGGAATTTTCCTGGCTTCTACACTACCCTAAAGGAAGCAGATGGCAAAAGGATCTGGGTCCTCGCCCTAACTCCCTTTACCCAGATGCCTTCCTGACCTCAAGTTCAAGGACTCCTCTTTCTCACTCCCATGTGGTGGAGTCCTTGTCATCCTGATAAATCCGGGCCCAAGATCCCTGGGGGGGCTTAACTCCCAGTCTCATTGTGGATCACTCAGGACGGGGGGCAGGAGATCCCCACTCTGGGGTATTCTCTCCTCACTAGCCACTTCCCTGAGGCAATGATCACTACATTGAGTATAAACCACATACACAGCAAATGTAAACAAATAAGGGGAAAACTAAAAAGATTAAAGGATTCAGGAACAGTGCACGATGGGCATGGAGAACACTACACAATAGTCCAGTGGTGGGCAACCTGCAGTCCACAGGCCGCTGGCGGCCTGTCAGGGTAATCCACTGTCGGGCCACGAGACAGTTTGTTTACACTGACTGTCCGCAGGCATGGCTGCCCGCAGCTCCCAGTAGCCATGATTCACCGTTCCCGCAGGAACGTGCTGGCCACCACTTCCCGCAGCTCCTATTGGTCAGGAACGGCGAACCATGGCCACTGGGAGCTGTGGGTGTCTGTGCCTTCGGATAGTCAATGTAAACAAACTGTCTTGCCATCCGCCAGTGGATTACTCTGACAGGCCGCGTGTGGCCCAAGGGCCGCAGGTTGCCCACCACTGCAATAGTCTCTGGAACTCAAGAAAATTCACAGCCTATTCGTTATACGTCCCAGGTCTCCTTCCCAGGCCCTGGCTGTGGTGTGGTGATACCGCAGGTAAGATCCCTGCTCTGATGGTGGCTACACACCCTCAGGCTCCAGGTGATGGTACCCTTTTCCCCAGTAGCAGGACTCCTGTCGGATTCATGCAAAGCCCTAACTATGGTGGGGCAAGAGGGGCAGCTGCCAGGGTGCAGAGCTGGCGGAGGCGCAAAAATATGGCAGCACAGAATTGAGCCCAGCAGTGTCAACCTCCCACATGCAGAATTGGGCCCAGCAACATCAGTCGAAGTCCATGGGTGTAGTTTGGGGGGGGGCATTCCCCCCCCAAAACAGAGACCCAGTCTGGGAGCAGAGGGGGTGGTCCAGGGTTGCTTCTCCTGCCTGGTGCTCACTGCCACTGCAGCTGGATGCCACCTCCTGGGTCCTAGTGCCAGTCTCTTCCCCTTCTACATGTGCTGGGTACCCTATATGGCCACTGTTTTCTGTACAATGATGAGTGCCTGCGAAGGAGGGAGGGTCAGAGCAAGGTGTGTGGGGGAAGAGGCAGTGCAGAAGGAAGGGTGATGGGATAGGGCAGGGCTCAGAGAAGGGGATAGGGGAATGGGGCAGAGGGGTGGGGGATGGGGCAGGCCTCAGTGGGGCCCATCCCCCACTAGTACTGGCAGCCCATCTTCAGTGGGTACCCCTGCCACAGGTAACTCCTCCAGTGCCCTCCAAATACCCCGTCCAGTACCCCCGAAATAACTCCTCCACCTCCTTCACCCCCGGAAGTGTCCTTTATTTTGGAACTTGAAATATATTAACCCTACGGGTCGCTCAGTTCTCTGGTTTCCGGAGCTGACTGGATCAAGTCCGCCCTGCCTGCAGCCACCTGCCCCCTGTGCCTAGGCTGGGCACCAGCCTTGCATGGCTGAGCTCAGAGCTCGGACACTATGACCACGAGCCCAGAAGTCATGAGGCTGGGGCAGGGCAGCTAAGGGGAGCAAGGGGCAGTTCTGCTCTGCACACAGGGAGTGTGGGGAGAGTGACCCAGCTGCAATGGCAGGTCCCTGGGTGGTGAGCGGGGTGTGACTGCGCTGGTAAGAGGCAGATGCCCAAGGAGAATGAGTATTCAGGGAGCACCCTGGGTAGCATCTCATGGCAGCCAGGTTCCATGGGCAGGGGCTGGCTCTAGGGGGTGTTGCCAGCCTGCATGGAGCTCCTTTGGGACAAAGGTAAGAGTGTGTCAGGGGTGCAGCTTGGAGCTGTGCCACCTACCTGGCCTGGGGAGCACCTGGCTGTGTAGAGGCAGACTGGCTTGGGGAGCAGGGCAGGGAGGAAGAGTGAAGAGCCAGGGCCTGAATGGACTGGGCAGCTCCCACCAGCTTCCGATCTGCTGGCTCCTGGCAGGAGGTGACAGTTTTCAAACTGCGCATCCCCCTAGGGAGGTATGCTCCACAGTTTGAAAACCTCTGTGCTAAATGGGAGGCAGAAAGCTTGGGGGGGAATGTGACCCTGAATGCCCCACCACGTGTTGCCTCTAGGGGGCGTAAATATGATTGCTCGCCCTGGACGGTAAAATGCTTAGTTATGGCTCTGGGTTCAGGTCTCCCACTCTGAGTCCGGCCTTCAAGGCCCTCTTGTTTGGCGATGTCTCCCTGCATGGTGCCCTCTCTGCCCAGGGTCTGTCCACCTTGCTCTCCAGCAGGTATCCACTATCCCAGCTCTTGTCCTGCTGCTCCCCACTGTAGATTAGTCCTGGCTCCCCAACGTCATGGCTGGTCTCCGCTGCTCGAACTGACCAGTTCTGGGCTGCTGCTCTACCTCTGGCCTGGGCTGCAACTGGCTTCTGCTCACTTCTGGGATGCAACACTCTCCCTCTTGTGCCTTACTGTCCCTTGGCAGCCCCAGCTCACATGGAGGACAATTCCTGAGCTCTCAAATCTCTCATAGGCCTAACCTCCCCATCAATCCAGCTGATTTGGAGTGCTGGCCTCTCCCGGTTGGCCTTAGGATCCTGGAACTGACAGGTCTACGACTCGGCTCCAGCCCTTCCCCTTTCTCCTGGTATTGGGAGAGGGCCAACCAAAACCCCCTTTATGTTTCAATAAGGGGCCAACATCCCTCTTACGTAATAAAAGGGCATATAGTTCACATTAATTTAACTGGGGGCTGCACCCACTTATCCCAGGACTGATTTTGGCCATTTGGCATTACAAAGATCATGATTAGTGATCTATAGAAGTAATCACACTAGAGAGAAGGTGAACTTTTTTTTTTTTAAAAGGAAGTGACAAATTAGGTTGTTCGTTAAGTATTTTCAACGTTTTCTATTGTTAATTCTTTTCCTTTATTATGTGAAATAACCTGTCGATGGTAATCTCTCTTTTCCCACATTTTTCTCACCATTCCAAATTTTGTATCAAATAAAGGATTAGATTATAGCCTAAACAGTCTGTGAAACCCACACACCCCTAACCCAGAGCCAATGTGTGCGACTGCAACACAGTCACCTGTTGGCCACAATGCCAGCTAAAATAGCACATCTGTGGACTGAAATAGTGACTGCAGCCTCTTTATAGCATTTGAGTAGTTTGGTAGGGCCACTGGATAGGCATATATGTGAATCCGATGGCATCTTCCCTGTTTCACTTTGACTACCCCATTCCAGGTCATGACAGAGATCCTTTCCACCAAATGCAGAAAGTCCCCCAGTAATCACTAAGTAATACAGAGGGCCATGTGCTGTCTCTCCCTGTCATAGGTAAACTTAATCAAAAGAGGTCATGAACATTTGGAAGACTCCAGCTTGGTGATTGGAATAGAGTTTTCATATAGTAATAATGGGTACAGTACACTTCAGTTACCTGAAAAGCTTTTTCTGTTTGAACAAAAGGTTGAAGATCATGTACTGTAAGCTTGAATGAACATCTTCTGTAACTTAATCATTTTTACAATAATAGTACCATCTCACTATGACTTGCCATTAGTAATATCCTCAGTTGGCTCTCAACTTCTCCATCTACATTTTCTGGACAGTGTCCTCCTTCTTTTGGCATATTTAAAAATGTTGAGGTTAGCTTACCCTGCTGCTGTGGTGTTTAAGTATATTGATCTGTGCTCTTAACAATTCCAACTTCGTTGTGAATTACATTCTCATCTTCTGCTAATACTACATTCATCTGATTTTTTCCCCATTAGCCTGATTATTTTTGGTTCCTTTAATGCTTTTATTCTGCAAATGGATTTCTTCATTTTTTTTTCTCGTGTTGCATAGCATGCTGCCTTGTTCTTTTTTCAAGTTGGTTTGTTATTGTTCCCCAAGCTGTTCATATGCCAATGTTAATTTATTTCTGTTTCAAATACTCTTCATTTTCTAGTAGAAGACTGAATTTTCATAGAAAAGTCTCTGTTTGTAGAGAAGCAATGCATGGAGGTTCACCACCATACCTGGAATTGCCTTTTGCACATGGCAGTACATTGAAATAAACTGGAGCTTTCATTTTCCTTCTATATGTTGTGTGGATAAGAGGGTGCGGGGATCCTCAGACCCAACAAGGGATAAGGTGTTAGTGAGACATTAATGTCTACAACATTAAACAGTGAAGTGTAGTCCTGGATTTTGTCGAGTTATCAATGGCAATGTCATTGTAACTATCATTAAATATGAGTTTAACAGGCAGGTTCCACTGTCCCTTTACTTTTTAAGAGGTATCTAAATGTCCTTTGTTTTGTCCCTTCTTCCCCTGCTGTTTGAATGGCACATTCCTGTAGCAGCATATTCAGCATCTCATTTTGCTTATCTTTATGTTGTTTTATTTTCAGGGTCTGCAAAATTGTCTGATGTTTATCTAAAACTCATGATCTCTCTTTGCAATCCCTCATCGTGATCAGATGTATACTGTGAGGTAGGGGGATGAGAAACAAATCATGGCTTCCTGAATAGGAGAGTATCCTGATTGCTTCCACTGCATGGTTCTGAGCACCAGTGGACTCAATCGTTGTGGGGGCTGTCACTTCTCAGAGGCCCTTCAAAGACAGCAAAAAGTTTAAAAACAGAGTTTTCACAATCTTTTTGAAAATTCAAGCAATGGTGGCCCCAAAAAGAAACTGGGGCAAGCTTGTCTGCCTTCTTCTCTTTCCCCATTCCAGCCCCAGTGCTAGAGGATGTATTCTGTTAGCATAGGACCATGAAGCTACATTCATCTCTTGTGCCCTATTTTTCAAAGGGGCCTTAACCCAACTTCCATTTGTGTTTGTGCAAATCCTTGCCTGCACAGGGTGATAGAATTTACACACACAACTGCATCACATCTGTGATGGCGATGTCCTTGTGATAAACTATTACGTACCTGTATGTTGCTTGCATTTCACATGCAAAGACTACACCATTGGGACTAATTCCGACATTCCAAACTCCTGGGCAGCTTTAAATAGCTACTTTACTCAATGCCCTAGCCTAAAATTATTCCTACGGTCTCACCACCTCTATGTCCCCCATGCCTCCAAAAATTACTAGACCAGGCTAGACAGGATTTGGTCTTGGAATAGTAATGGATTTAAGGTCCAATATCTCAAACCAGAGAAACTTTTACATCATACCATCATATATATTTAGGGTAAAATCCTGGCCCAATTTTGCACTGAATTCAATGGAGACAGGATTTCATTTTTCTTTCATTTTGACTTCCAGTCGTCTACTAACTCTGCTATGAACTTCTCCCTTGCTGGAGAGGAAAATAGTTATTTGGTCAGATTCTACCTCCTTGGTTGCAATAATACTGAACTTACACATGTGTAATACAGATCAGAATTTGGCTCATTGTCCTTAAGAATTTTCTGTGTTGAACATCTGTACCCTCATTTATTATATATATATTTTGTCTTTAAAACAGACTGAAAAAACACAGTTGTTTTAAAATAAATTCCAGTAGAAAATGGTAATAGTTTTAGTGCTAACAGTTTTCTGCTGATTCCCAACAGCAACAATTACCATATCCACTGATATATTGAGAAGGCTTCCCACAGTAAAGATAAAGAAAGCTTTCTAATGAAGAGTCAACAACAAATAGAAAAATAAAAATAGAGGTGTCATGAGAGATCAAGCTAAATATTTCTCCCTATATGGCTAATATTAAAACTTTATGCTAGGCAGTAATACACTCATGAAAAGATTTTGGAACCACTTGAGAAAGAAAGCTAATATGAATGATCGGGGATTAGGCCAGTTCCACCAACCACATTATAACCTTTACCCTAAAAAAAAAGTAGAGAAACATTATATTATAAACATGCGTATTTAAGCAGATACAGCTTTTTCTTTACATTGTCTCTAGCTTCAGCAGTTCAAGGTTTTCCATCTTATCGCAAAAGAATAGCATTGTCAGCTGAAGGAAGTGACTTCCATATCCAAATTTGGTATCTCAAACTTGGCTTGGTATATTAAAAATACTTAATTCCCAAACTGTTTTGCAAAACATCAAGGATCATTGTGATCTACTTCCGCCTCTGGACTCTTAGTACCAAATAATCCAGACTGGTATTATTTAAAGGGGGGAAATGCCAATCCTCTGGGCTGCATAATCAGTTAAATTATGTGGCTTTCATAATGACTTTCTTTGTCAGAAAGAACTATGCAGGGCAGATGAGGTATCAGCTCAATTCTTATGAATTATACTCTTACTTCATAGCAATGTTCAGGATAGTTTCACAAGCCATTTCATCACAAAGTGCTTGCCTTTCTGTCTCTAGCTAATTGAAGGCTAGACTGTCACAACCCTTGCTGAACCATGTTGGGGAGTAGGGACTCCCATTAGGCCCCTGCTCCGTTTGTGATTCTGGCCACAATGTATAGAAGGGATGTGTAGCGAGGTGGTGGGATACCCCACAGCCCCGCTGAGGGATGAGACTCCCCTAGTACCAACGTGGGCGGAGCCAGCGGATCCTGCACCCGCCCCGCAGAGGTCACGGTGCAGGACCGGAAGTAGAAAAGCCCCGCTGCAGACCTCAGTGGAAAGCCAGCCGCTGGAGAGGCCAGATGCCTGTAGCCTAGCTCCAGGTTGGGGAACAACGCCGGGCCTGCCTCTCGCCCGCTACCCCGAGGAGCCGCCGGGCCTGCCTCTCGCCCGCTATCCCGAGGAACCGATGATCCTGGAAGCCTCAGAGAACACTGCCCTGAGCCAGGTACCGTACGAGGGGGAGTCTGGAAGTAGCCCGGGGACAGCCAACCCTGGCCTGGCCGCAGCAGGGCCAGAGCCAATGTCAGTGTGTTGCGGTCAGGATCCCCACTGATGCAGCAGCAAGTCTTCGGCCCTGTTAGGGCCTCAGGCTGGGATGCAGTGGAGTGGGTGGGCCTGCGTCTCCCCTGCCACACCACTCACGGGTGGCAGTCTCCCCCTCGCACTAGACTGTTTATGTGCTGCCCCGCCCTGACCTAGGGCCTGGGCTTATATTACTGCTGGCTCAGCCCCTGCCTAAGGGCCTGAGCTCCAGACTGTTTATGTGCTGCCCCGCCCTGACCGAGGGCCTGGGCGTATATTTAACTATTGGCTCAGCCCCTCCCTAAGGGACTGAGCCCTGACTGTGGGTTTACTGGCCCACCCCGACCCAGGGTTGGGCCTGTAGCGAGGTGGTGGGATACCCCACAGCCCTGCTGAGGGACGAGCCTCGGCCAAGCCCTTCTACAGGATGTAACAACCTGCATGGAATTTGGAGGGAGGGGCACAAATTGCAGAAGGCAAGAGTTTGGAAAAGGCACCAAGGGAAGGCAGTCTGTGTGCATATGGCTGGAATGCAAGCAGCAGTTGCAGAACCACTGTAAATAACTTCCTTAATAAAAAGCCAGTTAAGTTTTAGAAATGCAGTGCCCTCTTGTTATTACCAGCATGTGGAACATGAAATAGGTGGCAGCAATCAGCATAGTGAGACCCACAGCAAGGAAAACAGTGTGCTTAACAGGAAAACCAAGCAGCAGCTAGGAACAGAGCAAACAGGCAATACAGAGGGACTTAGACCAACATAAAAGCTTGATGTCAAGACAAAAAACCTTGCATGTGCATGGCAGCATTGGAAGCAAGAACTGATTCTGTATACAGAGCTGACTAGATTAATTGATTCACAGACTCTAAGACCAGAAGGGACCACTGTAACCATCTGGTCTTACCTCTTGCATAACACAGATCATAGAACTTCCGCAAAAAAATTCCTGTTTTAACGAGAGCATATCTTTTAGGAAAACATCCAATCTTGATTTAGAAGTTGTCAGTGAATGAGAATCTAGCACAATCTTTGCTAATTTTTTTCCAATGGTTAATTACCTTCACTGTTGAAAAGTTACACCTTATTTCCAAACTGAATTTGTATAGCTTCTGCTTCTAGCCATCAGATCAGCACCTTTCTCTGCTAGACTGAAAATCCCATTATCAAATATTTGTTCCCTATGTATGTAGGTACTTATAGAATATGATCAAGTCATCCCTTAACTTTTTCTTTGGTAAACTAAATAGATTGGGCTCCTTGAGTCTCTCACTATAAGGCATGTAAGACTTTAATCATCTTGTGGCTCTAAACCCTCTCCAGTTTATCAACATCCTTCTTGAATTGTGGACACCAGACCTGGATAGAGTATACTGGTAGCAGCCACTCCAGTGTCAAATATAGAGGTAATATAACCTCTCTATTCCTACTTGAGATTCCACTGTTTCATTCATTTATTTGTCCTTTTGAGCCCAGAGTAGCACTGGGAGCTTATGTTCAGCTGATTATCCACTATGACCGCTAAGTCTTTTTCGGAGTCACTGCTTCTCAGGATACTGTCCCCCTCCTGTAAGTATGGACTGCATTCTGTGTTCCTAAATATTTACATTTAGCTATATTAAAATGCATTGTTTTTTCTGCTCAGCTTCCAAGCAATCAAGATTGCTGTGCATCAGTGAACCTTACTCTTCATTCTTTACCACTCCCCCAATTTGTGGGTCATCTGCAAACTTTATCAGTGATTTTATGTTTTATGGGGGGGCGGGGGAATAAAGATGAGAAAATGAAGGTAGAGCTTTTTTATTATTTTTTTTACCATGTCACTGGGCAAAAAAGGTCAAGAAGCAAGGGAGATACTGTTGCCGGGAATAATGCCTGAAACACTGATACAACTGAGTACTCTGTTTGAGTACTGTGACCCCCAGACACAATGAGACTGTAGAAAGATTGTATGGCTTTGTTTTTTTATTCCCCCAAACCAAGAAGCAGAAGAGGGAATATATACTTATATTACAGAGCTGAAAACTCTGGCATCCACATATAACTCTGAAGACATTAGAGTTCCTAATTAGGGTGAGGATTCTTTATGGGTCACATGATTCCAGCTTACAGAAGAGCTTGAGAGAAACAGATTTAATATTAGAGAAATGCCTCCAAATAGCAAGGACAGCTGAACTGTCCAGGGCAATAATCAATGACAGACACTAGTGCAGAACGAGTACACATACTCAAGCTAAGGGAACTCAGGAAGCAGGAAAGAGACTGACCAACCAAGAATACAGACATAGTTCAGGGTATATACTGTGGAAAGTAGCATGAAAAGCTGAAAGAAAAAAATGCCTAGCCTCTGGGCAACAGTTCAAGGGATGTAGGGAGGAAAAGAACCATGGTGTCCCAATACCACAGCTACCCCAGGAAGAAAAAGACAGCAGTAAATGCAGTGATTGATAATATATACACTTCCAATGAAGGAGGATATGTTCAGCATGACATTAGCATATCCAAAGAATTTCAATGTACACACACTGAAGAAGACTGCCAGCCATTCAGCTACTGCCAGCCATATTTGCAACTATGATATTGGATCAACAACCAATTTGCTTCCAGATGGATTTTGGAGCAAGCTGTAATGTAATCCAAGCAACATTCATTAGCAGCACTATTAGATAGGAGAAATGTGACCAACTGCTCATGATGCCCATTAAAACCATTCTGAATCCAGTGGGAAAATGCAGGATCTCAATAAGAAACTCACAAAGCAAGATGTTATCACTAGGAGTTTATAGTAATGAACACAGGAATATCTGGGTGGTAGGGCAGTGCAAGCCATGGATTTGATCAGAATATAACACCAGAACTCCTCAATGTGAGAGAGGATGGAGAACAGTCACCGCTGTCCTGTTCAGCATTCTAACAGACTATATAGACATACTTCAAGGAGATGGATACTTAGAGGGCAAAATGAAGTAGAAAATAGACCTCCAGGTGCAGCCTGTGAGATTACTAAAACACAGAGTTCTATTATCTCCAGTGGGGCTGTTGAAGGAACTGTCAACTGTCAAGGCATCATTACACCCATTGAAACTTCACAGAGTGGATCAGCGGCCCAGTAAAGAGCCTTTAGGTAAACTGAAGATCTGTATTGACACCAAACCCCTTAACAGAGCATTGAAAATTTGCTATCCATATATTACCCAATATATTCAGGACAAAACTGTTCACTGTTTGTGATGCCAAGAATGGGTTCTGGCATACTAAGTTAGATGAGTCATCCAACCACCAGACAACCATTGTCACACCTTTTGGAAAGTACTGCTGAGTATGAATGCCTTTGGGCATTGGGCCAGTCCCAGAGGTGTTCCTGTGTAAACAATCAGGCACTAGAGGGACCCAAGTACCAAGATTGTAGCCAATGACACTCCTAGGGTAGGAGAAGGAGGTATCAAGGAAAAGGCAACCAAGGACCATGATATCAAGTTGTGACAAACCTAAACAGGTGTTGGGAGTGGAATATTAGGCTGAATGCAGACAAGCTGAAACTGAAGAGAACTTATAGGGATGGCCAGCTATTTCCTGTGAACCTTTGAGACAACCATCACACCATGAAGCAGTGTGAGAATGGTCTGAGACCCAAGAACAAGCATTTGAAAGCGTAGGACTGGTACTGGTACCACAACCCTTTGGAGCACCTAGCACTACAAGGATATGCCTTAGAAGAAGGCTTAGGAGCAGGACTGATGCAAAGCCAGCATCCCATAGCACTTTCAAGCAGAGACCTGACAGATGCAGAAAGGGGCTATGATACTGCCTCTGATCTTTGGAATGAAACAATTCCATCAGCCCACCTTTGGGCACAAAGGAGATAGGCAATCTGATCACAAGCCATTAGAAAACATCATAAAGAAGCTATTTCTGAGTGCCCCCAAGCAACTACAGCACATGTTGATGTTCAGAGTCCAGTATTATGATATGAGAATAAGGTATTTCCCTGGAAAGTCTCACCTGGCAGCAGATACTTTGAGCAGGACATACCTTCCGAAGTCCCACCCAGAAGGCTCTGAGGGATGAGAGAGACTATCAACCTGCTACAACATCTTTTCATCTCTGATGGGAGGCTTCAGGCAATTCAACCAAGCACCAAATAGGATGGGGTGCTACAGGCAGTAAAACAATTCATATCTGAGGGTTGGCCAGATCACAAGGAGCAAGTGCCACAGGAAGTTAGCCCCTACTACCAAGTGAGGGATGAGCTGTGTGTGCAAGAAGAGATTTTGTTTGAAGGGGACTGAGCATGATCCCAGCAGATTTCAGTGCTGACACCTAGAATTGACAAAAAAATTTCAACATAGTATACCCATCAAAAATGCGTTTTGGGGGGCACCAAAACTACTCATGATTTCAGGTCAAATTTGGCAAATAGTTTTGGCAAAAAAAACCCCACACCTGAAAAACTTTGAAAACCACATTTTCTATAACAAACTGTTTAGGCATTTCTAATCACCATTCAAAGTGTTACATTCTACCCAAATGAATTTTCTCTCTCTCTCTCGTTTGATCAAGAAAACAAAACCCTTCAATTCTGGTTTGAAACAAACCAACTTTTTTTTGGTTTAGCCATTGATCAATTATTCGCTCAGCTATTCTGACATCATGAGTCGTATATATGTTTCAGACCTCGGAATAGAGGCGTGCCTATAACAAGCCATGGAATGCAACTACTGTCCAGGGATGAATGTCCAGATGAAAGCATACATAGAAGAGTGTGAGATGTGCAAAGAGTATAGTGATCAACAACAGAAGGGACTCTGGAGCCACATAAAATCCCAATGCATCCATGGGAAAAGCTCAGAACGCACCTGTTCACTTGTAATGACTGGAACTCCATGATCACAGTAGATTAGTATTCCAATTTCAGGGAAGTGAACTATCTAGAGAACTCTCAAGGTACATCGACACTACGATAAAAGACCCATGGCGTGGCCCTCACAGGGTGCCAGAGCCTGGGCTCCAGCCTTAGGCCGAACATCTACACTGCAATTTTTAGTGCCGTGAGCCAAAGTCAGCTGACCCAGGCTCTGAGATTCAATGCTGCAGGTTTTTTATTGCAGTGTAGACATACCCTTAGGCAAGAACTCTGATCAGGAAACTGAAGGCACATTTTCTAAGGCATGGCATACCTGACACACTATGCTCAGATAATGGGCCACAGTACCCAGTAGCAGAATTCAACCAATTTAGTGTCAAATGAGAATTTGAGCACAAGATGTCTTTCTCCTGGGTACTCACAAAGCAATGGGAAGGCAGAGTCAGCAATAAATACCAGGCAACAGAGACCATAAGGAATCCCTGGAAATGTTGAGCTGTCAAAATACACCCTCTCAGGGACTAGATAGCAGCCCAGCAAGTCGACAAATGTTGTCACAAAAGATATAATAAACTGTTGCTAAAAGGAAAGATGTAGCAATCTGCATGGAACTATTTAGAGCAGTGGTTCTCAAAGCCGGTCCGCCGCTTGTTCAGGGAAAGCCCCTGGTGGGCCGGGCCGGGTTGTTTACCTGCTGCAGCCACAGGTTTGGCCGATCGTGGCTCCCACTGGCCACGGTTCACCGCTCCAGGCCAATGCGGGCATCCCTTGGCCCGTGCCGCTTCCCGCGGCCCCCATTGGCCTGGAGCGGCAAACCGCAGCCAGTGGGAGCCGCGATCGGCTGAACTTGCGAACGCAGCAGGTAAACAAACCGGCCCGGCCCGCCAGAGGCTTTCCCTGAAGAAGCAGCAGACCGGCTTTGAGAACCACTGATTTAGAGTGAGGAGCACAGGTTGCAGGAGTGTTTGGAGGAGTCTCCATTAAGTCAGTCTGTGTGCACATGGCTGGAATGCTAACTGCAGTTGCAGCACCTCAGTAAATTCTTCTCTTAATAGAAAGCAAGCTTACTTTAAGAAACCTGGAGCCCACGCATGTTGTTATCAAGTATGTGATACATGAAACAATGGAGACCTGGAGCAACTCAATATTTCCCACTGCAAATAAGTTTGCAGAGGGGTTGTGGCTCAGTGGGCTAGCTTTATTATATTCACTGCTTTGCATTATATTCTGCTTTGCATTATATTCAGCAGTATTGCAAGAAACCTACAGGCCTGTATCCTCTAAGACATTAGCTTCAGCACGTTAGAATAAGGCTTGAGGCCTATGAACTTGGCACAGATAAACAGCCCAATGGAAAACCTCAAGTATCTGAGGAACTGAAAATAGAGTCTAAGGGGAAGTTCTGACCACAGGTATATGAGTCAACCACAGAAATGTCCTGGCAACGAACTAACGTACATAACAGGTACATGAGATACATTGAAGGCTAGCCTGCTTGCTTGCCTATATATCTTTTCTTATAAGTTTCTTATTGGTTTGATTATTTGTTTTGTTATAATAGGTTTATATTAGAATATATTTTGGCTGTAACACAAGGGATCTACAGGCCACATCCTGTATGTTGAGCTAAGGCAAAGTTAGCATACATATGTTTGGGACCTTTCACCTGGATAGATGGTGATGAGCTAAAGCATAAGGGCCACATGTGGCTAAGACCTTTAACAAAGCATGTGTTGAAGTAGGTTGGTATAGGGGGCTCCCTAAGTTCATACCCTTTTAAACTTAACAGGTACACCACAACGTGGAACTTGGAAAGAACCAAAATAAGTCCTGCACTTAGGAAGAAAGAATCCCATGCACCGCTACAGGCTGGGGACCGACTGGCTAAGCAGTAGTTCTGCAGAAAAGGACCTGGGGATTACAGTGGATGAGAAGGTGGATATGAGTCAGCAGTATGCCCTTGTTGCCAAGAGGGCCAACAGCATATTGGGCTGCATTAGTAGGAGCATTGCCAGCAGATCAAGGGAAGTGATTATTCCCTTCTATTCGGCACTGGTCAGGCCACACCTGAAGTATTGTGTTCAGTTTTGGTCCCCCCCCTACAGAAAGGATGTGGACAAATTGGAGAGAATCCAGCAGAGGGCAATGGAAATGACTAGGGGGCTGTGGCACATGATGTATGAGGAGAGGCTGAGGGAACTGGGGTTATTTAGTCTGCAGAAGAGAAGAGTGAGGGGGGATTTGATAGCAGCCTTCAACTACCTGAAGGGGGGTTCCAAAGAGGATGGAACTAGTCTGTTCTCAGTGGTGGCAGATGACAGGACAAGGAGTAATGGTCTCACGTTGCAGTGGGGGAGGTCGAGGGTGGATATTAGGAAACACTATTTCACTAGGAGGGTGTTGAAGCACTGGAATGGGTTACCTAGGGACATGGTGGAATCTCCATCCTTAGAGGTTTTTAAGGTCCAGCTTGACAAAGCCCTGGCTGGGATGATTTAGTTGGTTTTGGTCCTGTTTTGAGCAGGGGATGGGACTAAATGACCTCCTGAGGTCTCTTTCAACCCTAATATTCTATGATTCTATGAACCAGTTAGGACAGAAATAACAAATGTGATCCTAACCACAAAAGGGCCATGGTAACGAATATGATAAGTTGAGATCATTGATGTACTAACCTATAGAAAAAAGACACTCCAACATTAATAAGGTGATGAAATACAAATAAGGAAAGGGGGAAAAATCTGCTACTGAATATGAATTGAACATAGCGGCGTCAGAATAACATATTATAAAAGTGGCATCCCGGCCTAGGGGCGGTCAGAGAGAGATGTAGTCCTTTGGAGGTGGCGGAATGATGGCCCCGGGTGATGATGGGGAAGGTGATGATGATGAGGAAGATGATGGCTAACATTTGAGGTTGTTCTTCAAGGGTGTGAGTATATGGATGTGCAGATGTACATTCTGTAGTATCTCTATCTACCTTACTGAGTTGGGGTGCTAAATGTATTAATAAATTATATTTGTAAATACAGAAGAGTTCCTATAGTGTGAGTGTTGCAAATGTGCACCTCGGGGTTCCCAACTATATAATAATTGAAATAATAATGGGCCTGATCTCGGGACAAAAACCTGTCAACCCTCAAAGTGATAATTGAGGATTCTTAAGTAATCAATACAATTAATACATAATCTAAAGATTGGGCATCAGGGTGGAGCAGGTAGAAAAGGGTGGTGAATGAGATGATGCTTAGAATCTTTTTTTTTTACTTTCCTGCCAGAGTAGCTGACTAGGCACACATGGGGGAGTAAGTTGCTCCAAGAAAAAGAGTGACCTAGCTTACTGTTCCACAGAGCAAGGGGGAAACAGGGGAATAATTGTGACTCCATGAATCACTATTCATTCTCAGGTCTTCTCCTGGGTTGTGCAGCTATGCACCAACCCTTACTCAGGACAGATTATAATATTACAATCTAGCCACAAGAATTCAGATTCTTCTAGAGACTAAAAGATTCTTTAATTAACACTGCTTTCTGTTGATCAATCCTATTTGATGGAAGGACTCAGCGAGAAAGTTTCAGTATAATTTCCTCCATACTTCGACCTGTTCCTCCAACTTTGGGCACTCAGACACCTGGATCAGTGAGCTAACTGATGCATTGATTGGCATCATGTTTAGTGAATTTCTATTTTAAAAGAGCAGTTTTCAAGGCCAGATTTTCTAACATTGACTTTTCCCCTCACTCTCCCTTGTATTTTTTTTCCTTGGAGACCCATGTTGAATTAACCACAGGTCTAGGTAAAGAAGGCTGAACGGGATGCCCTAACAAAGTTTATCCTTCATTTACAGGAGTCATTAATGAGGAATATGGAGCAACCATACTGTCCCAGGGCCAAATGTAGAAACTGAAACCAAGAAGATTAAATCAGCAATAATATTTCAGATATTTATTTTGCTCTCCCTTAATCAGTTATATTTTGAGACTGTAAAAAGAATTATGTTGAATATAATTTACATATCAGCATCACAAAAAGATCTCCTTTCATCTTAACAAAACTCTTTGCACGCTGTTTCATTCCTAATCACAGCTACAGCTCTGATCAGCATTATGGCCCAAACGTTCTAAGGGACATACTCCTGTGGTTAGCATAATGGAAATATCATCCCCAGGGACACTTTAAATCTATTTAGAAAAGAAAATAGATCTGAAAAATAGCCAGAATGTAGTTACATAGATTATTACTCCATATACCTGGCAAAGCATTTCCAGTATTCTATTAAGCATAACCACTAAGTGACCTGACCATTTTTCTTCCCATACTCCCTGATCTCTGAATCGGGGTAATAAGAGCAATATTTCCTAAGAAAATATAAATGCACACAGGCTTGTCACAGCACGACTGGTAAAACCGGATTTTGCGGAATTCAATTTTAGAGGGTGGTGGGAATGATGAAGACTATTTATGAGTCTTGCATGTAAACACTATGCATTGACCAGTACTGATTATATTACCATTACAAATGGGGAGTTGTACGTAATGGGCCAGATCCTCAGCTGCTGTAAATCAACATAACTCTGTTGACTTTAATGGATCTTACCAACTTGTCCTAGCTGAGGATGATGCCCAGAAGTTTGTTAGTCCCCTTCTTTTTATACCTGCTAAAGGAGCAAATGAAAAGTGATGTACTGTACAGATATCTGAAGAGTAAATTGGTCAACACAGCTGGCAAAAAGAAAGTTGGATTTGTAAATTTCTCAATGGTAGTTCAGCATACCTACTTCTTTTTGAGATTGAACTTGGGTCTGTGGACTTTTAGTACCTCACAAAATAAGCCCATATTTACTGTGGACAGAAAATCTCCTATCATGTTTCTATTAGTTTCCCTTTTACAGTATATAAAGAGAGTGATTCAGTATATGATATATCCAGGGCTTGAAGTAGGGGCTGAACTGTAGCTAAGAGGTAGTTGTACCATAAACCCATTTCATTCTGCTGCCATCTGAAACAAAGGAGACAAAAAGTTGGTGCATAACCTTAGTTTTCAGAAGTGTACCTTAATTTATAGTAATTCCATTCTGATTATTTTGGACCGATTTTTTTTAGATTATAGTGGCATAAAACAACTAGGGTTTTGTGACCTCCAACCAATAAGTGGTTTTCTGGAAATAAATTTCTAATGTTTTATCTCACATGGTGAAGATCTTGAGAATGCCCTTTGGCCCATCAACTGAGAGCATTTTATAACAGCAGCAGCAGTAAAAGGAACATACCAGTTTTAGCATTTCATAAGTGATAGCATTCCACTAGAGTAGCCTCTGTTGGAAATTCTCCTGGCGTCTCACTATGAAATCTCATGTTATACAACACAGCCTAAAGAAAACTACCTCTTTCATGCCAGGTATAGTGTGAAAAAGGGCCAAACTGTTCTTATTTACACCAATGTACATTTGGAGTTTCTCCCTCTTCATGGAGTTCTTCTGGCATGATTTCTGTTTACATTGGCATAACTCAGAGCAAAATTTGGCTCTAAGGCCTTCTCTGTTCCCTTACATGATCACAAAGGGGAATCTACAGGCCCATATTTAAAGTTCACAGTCTATAATATGACTGGCAAAAGAAGAGCCTTAGTTATGTCACAAGACTGAGAGCCAGAAAATCTGGGTTCTATTCCTGAAGCTGCCACAGTTTTTCTGTGTGACCTTGAGTGAACTTCCTGAAACTGATGTCTCATTTTCCCCATCTGTATGAGGAGGAGAATAGTTCCTAGCCTCACTGGGGTATTGTGAGGCTTAATTCATTTATATTGCTAGCCCTCTGCCATGCAGTAGCAGATGTCGGGACCTTGTACGCTAGCTTTCCATTGGAGGACAAATCAATGATGTGGTCAGTATATTCTTATTACAATTTGTTATTTACACGTGTACATGGATCCTGGAACAGAGGAGGTCACAAACAGAATGCAGGCAATCCCTTCTTTCAGGAATCTCAGCCCAACACCAACCCACATCTCCCAGGGAACAACTCTGCCTGAACAAAAACTCTTGATGCATTGATCAAGGCAAAGAGCAAACTTTCCTGCTGCTCCACACAGGTCCCTCAAGGAACTGACAAGGAAACCTGATAACATTTTCTTCCAAGAATAAAAACTTGCTTACCCGCTAAGAAAAAGAACACGTAAGACTCTGTAAAACAGCACCATTTGGTGTCTCCTTGCTAAAACAAGATTGATAAATGTTTTGAGGTCCTTGGATGCAAGGTCTGATAGAAGTTAGAAAGCACATTTAAAACAGCTATTTAGCAGGACATAAATGGTGCAACTCCATTAAACTCTTGTTAAGACAAACATCAGTAGCTTCAATACTCTGTGGTAGTCAGTATGGAGTGAAAGGCTCTGTACTTTGTCCTCTTCTATTACAGCTTTATAAGCAAAGAATACATCACTCAATGCAACATGTAGGAAGTCAATAGGAGCGGTGTCTGCCAAGCTATTATAAATTACAGGACACTTATTTTGGTGACCAACTTTAGACCCCAATGTTTGAAAATGTTGGCACTAAATCAGATTTTATATATATTAGAGCTGGTTAAAACAAATTTAAAATTTTTTTTGGGAAAAAAAAAAAGACCCTAAATGGGTGAATCATTTCAGATTGATTTTTTTTAAAGCAGCTCTAATATTTATTTATTTAGATTCTGGCTTTAAACAAACTCCATAATGAAAAGAACCATCCAAAGTTCTGGACACCCTTTGCATATTTTTAAAACCACAAGAGTGTGGGAAATGCAAAGTGAAAATCAACCATTGCAGCAACACTTCTTCCCCTTACCCTACCACACCTGGTGTAACCAATAAAGCTTAAAACCCTCCCTTGCCCTTTCACAACAGACAAACCTCACCCTCATCTGTTTCTGACCTCTGCCAATGCTTGCTGAAACAGATGGGCTTTTCAGCATGCCCAGAAGGTCAATACATTTGGCTGTTTTGGATCTTGATGAGCAGAGTATTTGAAATAAAAGGGGCCCTTTAAAAAAACTCCCTTCCCTTTTATAATGAGAGGGAAGGACCAAGCTCAAAGGCCTCTGCTGATTGCACCTGTGGCAGTATAGCATGGGGAGAGAGACAATCTCTCAAGGAGGCTGATCCCAAGCCAGTTAGTGCTTTATTAGTCAAAACTGACACCTTGAATTCTATACACCAATCAATAGGCAGCCAGTGCAGTTACCAGAGCCCTGGTAACATTCTGCCACGAAGAGGCACTGGTTGACCAGCAGGCTGCCACATTCTGTATCAGCTGAAGTTTCTAGATAGATTTAAGGTGTAGCCCTACGGTGAGCACACCACAGTAATCCAGTCTCAGGGTGATAGAGGTAGGAATCTGGCAGCAAGGTCTGCACTTGAAAGATAAAGTTGCAATCTGCCAGGTAGGCACAGATGGTAAAGTGTTAAAGGGCACATCTGCATGTAGTCATCCAACACTACCAATAAACTGTATCAGGATGACAAATGATGGGTAAACACCCTTAATCAGAGGGAGGAGATTTCAGGCTTGCAATATCTTCAGGTTGTTTCATCTAATCATTGGGAATATAGAGTTATAGATGCATAGGCTATGTGTGAATTTCACCCATTGGAGAGGACTTATGAGAATATATCTATTGAAGTCAATAGGACTATCTATGTCAGCAGGCATTGCTTAATCTGAGTAAGGGTTACAGATTCTGTCCTATAATGAGTAAAACCTAATCCTGCTGAAGTCAGTAACAAAACTTCCATTCACTGCAATGGGAGGAAGATCTAGCTGTTGGACAGGAAATAACATTGAATTCATGTTTCAAATACGTATGTAACCTTTCTGCCCATCTGAGTTGGCAGCAACAAGGGCCGGGTTCAGTATCTAGGGGTTCCGTTTCAATAACACAATGCAAAACCGGCTCGAGCCCCCACCCAGTGACCTGGGACAATTTCATACCACCCCCCGGGCGCCTCTAATAGGCAATACTTCCCCTCTCACAAGCACGGAGTCTGAGTGTAGCAAAATCCTTTTAATAAAGGAGGGAAACAATGCGGCATTATATTGGGGAAACACCACAAACAGGATTCATAATACAAACCATGAGCAAGAGACCCACCCCCAAGTAAGTTTGGCAGTATCCTTTTCTCCTCAGGGTCTTAAGTCCAACAACCCAAAAGATCACCCCAAAGTCCCAAAAGTCCAACACCTCTAAAGTCTCTTGAGTCCAACAACCCAAGAGTCTCTGTCCTTGGTCAGTGCAGCCCCAGAGTTCAAAAGTTTATCTGCAGAGTTTTTACCCCCACAGCCTGGGTGGAAGGGGGGGGGGAAGAAAGGGGCGTGCAGGGTGTTAAGGGGCACCTTACATGGTCCGAGGCCGACTGCCCGCCTCTCCGTGGGGTTCTGCTGCCGCCTTCACCATAAGCCACTCCACTCCACCAGCCGTCCCACGAACTGCTCCGCTCTGCCAGCCGCTTCGCAAACTGTTCCGCTCGCCGTTCCATGGGCCACGCCAACCGTCCCATGGGCCGCGCCAACCGTCCCACAAACTGCTCCATTAGCCGCTCCGCAAACTGCTCCACTCCACCAACCGCTTAGCAATATAGCTTCAGGCTCCCCCACTAGTTAACACAGCACTCAGTGATTTCAGCTTGTAGTAGGGGAGACCCAGTACTAGTAAACCATTGGCCCAAAGCAAATTCAGCTCAGTAGTCTGTAACTAGATTTCTAATGGAATCAAAGTTAACTCTGACATTCAACAATGGAGCAAGAAGGCAGTGTAATTAGCATTTCAAACCCATCACATACAAATACCTATCCCCAACCTCTCTCAATTCACTGGGGTTTGGAACCCATGTCCCTTGTCTAGCAAGTGCTACTTAGTTGATGGTGAGTCCCTCTGTCATAAAACAGTTCCACTGGCCTTGATTCACATAACCATGGTAACAACACTTTATTCTTCCTGCCCCAATAACAGAGAAACTGGGGATCCTACAGCAGCCAAAGTGACCATTTTGGGCTGCTGTAGGCTCATGCTAGGCGGAGTGGGTGTGCCTATGCAGACAAGATCAGCCCCTGAAGTTCTTTTCCACACTCGCCACAATTCACCACCAGATGTCAGGGTACAGCTCATCCTGACTCTGCTTACACTTATTTGAACTAAAATCTCTTGTTATGCGGGTGAATTTTCACAACAATTGTTAATACTATATCAGGACTATACTTTAAACCATGTTGCTGCATGATGAGCTTTGTATTCACAGCAGAATAAATATTGTTACTGGATAATACATTTTGTTACAACTTGACCCCCATTTAACTGTCATAAAAAGGAAATTGAATGTAAAGTACTTATTTAAAAACCATATCAAAGTTCTCACACAAAGCCAGAAAATCTAGAAAAGTTTGACTGCCGTTTTTAGCTCAACTTACAGTGTACAGGAATCCCATTCTGTGCCTAACCAAGATCTGAAACATTCAAAATAGGAATTTACCTCAAGATTTTATACAGGGCTAGCATGCACCGAGCCAGTCCATATAGTGTTATTCTTTTGGGGGTAGGCCAANCTTAAGTCCAACAACCCAAAAGATCACCCCAAAGTCCCAAAAGTCCAACACCTCTAAAGTCTCTTGAGTCCAACAACCCAAGAGTCTCTGTCCTTGGTCAGTGCAGCCCCAGAGTTCAAAAGTTTATCTGCAGAGTTTTTACCCCCACAGCCTGGGTGGAAGGGGGGGGGGAAGAAAGGGGCATGCAGGGTGTTAAGGGGCACCTTACGTGGTCCGAGGCCGACTGCCCCGCCTCTCCGTGGGGTTCTGCTGCCGCCTTCACCACAAGCCACTCCACTCCACCAGCCGTCCCACGAACTGCTCCGCTCTGCCAGCCGCTTCGCAAACTGCTCCGCTCGCCATCCCACGGGCCGCGCCAACCGTCCCACGGGCCGTGCCAACCATCCCACAAACTGCTCCGTTAGCCGCTCCGCAAACTGCTCCACTCCACCAGCCGCTTAGCAATATAGCTTCAGGCTCCCCCACTAGTTAACACAGCACTCAGTGATTTCAGCTTGTAGTTGGGGAGCCCCAGTACTAGTGAACCATTGGCCCAAAGCAAATTCAGCTCAGCAGTCTGTAACTAAACTCTTAATGGAATCAAAGTTAGCTCTGACATTGAACAGTGGAGCGAGAAGAAGGTGCAATTGGTGTTTCAGGCCCTCAAAAGGGGCCCATCCCATCAGGTACAAATACCTGTCCCCAACCTCTCTCAATTCACTGGGTTTTGGAACCCATGTCCCTTGTCTAGCAAGTGCTACTTAGTTGATGGTGAGTCCCTCTGTCATAAAACAGTTCCACTGGCCTTGATTCACATAACCATGGTAACAACACTTTATTCTTCCTGCCCCAATAACAGAGAAACTGGGGATCCTACAGCAGCCAAAGTGACCATTTTGGGCTGCTGTAGGCTCATGCTAGGCGGAGTGGGTGTGCCTATGCAGACAAGATCAGCCCCTGAAGTTCTTTTCCACACTCGCCACAATTCACCACCAGATGTCAGGGTAGAGCTCATCCTGACTCTGCTTACACTTATTTGAACTAAAATCTCTTGTTATGCGGGTGAATTTTCACAACAATTGTTAATACTATATCAGGACTATACTTTAAACCATGTTGCTGCATGATGAGCTTTGTATTCACAGCAGAATAAATATTGTTACTGGATAATACATTTTGTTACAACTTGACCCCCATTTAACTGTCATAAAAGGGAAATTGAATGTAAAGTACTTATTTAAAAACCATATCAAAGTTCTCACACAAAGCCAGAAAATCTAGAAAAGTTTGACTGCCGTTTTTAGCTCAACTTACAGTGTACAGGAATCCCATTCTGTGCCTAACCAAGATCTGAAACATTCAAAATAGGAATTTACCTCAAGATTTTATACAGAGCTAGCATGCCCCGAGCCAGTTCATATAGTGTTATTCTTTTGGGGGTAGGCCAGCTGCAAAGTTGGTTGCATTAAATAAAACTTCTGGTTCTTTCTCTTAACACAGAGTCTTAATGTATTAAAAGCTCCCAGTAAACTGAGGCATAATAAACCCTACATGACTATGTCATGCTTCAGAGGTCTCAGAATAATGAATGAGTTAGTTGTATTTGCTGTAACAGCTAGTGAAAAGGACAGATGTACAAATGCAATAGTGCTCTTCATTCAGATCAATGAAAAAAGAAAGCCCCACAGTGGATTGTTTTTTAGTATCCTATATGATACTGTGTACAGGCCACTAGACAATAATGTGTGAACAGTCGTATGTACATTTTTAACTGAATCATATGAGAGAAGAGTCATTCAGACAGGAAATTCAGAAGTCACATGTAAAATGGCACAATATACATGTTGGTGGATAGGTGTAAAGGAGTCTGATATGAAGTTGTTGCAAATACAGAAGAGCTGTAAGAAGATATGAGTTAAAATATGAGTGGCTTATCTTAATTTATAATCTTCTAATACCACCCTGATGCTTTTTCTGATACACTCTTGGAATACATCCCTTTAGCCTGCAAGTTATATCAGCTCAGCCTCAGCACTCAGTTTTACTCTGTTATATTTTGTTTCAGCAGCAAACAACATGAAAGCAAAATAAGAGGGTATTATATAGCCAATATCAGTCTCAATACCAAGGCTGAGTGGGTTGGCTTAGAAAGTTCATAGGAAATGTTACAAATTTTGAAGCCATTACTGAAACTGGTCAGCAGATCAGGAAATATTCTGAGGATGTAGCATAAACTGTATGGATGCTTTAGATCAGGGGTAGGCAACCTATGGCACGGGTGCCGAAGGCGGCACGCGAGCTGATTTTCAGTGGCACTCACACTGCCCGGGTCCTGGCCACCGGTGCGGGGACTCTGCACTTTAATTTCATTTTAAATGAAGCTTCTTAAACATTTTAAAAATCTTATTTACTTTACATAGAACAATAGTTTAGTTCTATATTATAGACCTATAGAAAGAGACCTTCTAAAAACGTTAAAATGTGTTCCTGGCACGTGAAAGCTTAAATTAGTGTGAATAAATGAAGACTCGGCACAGCACTTCTGAAAGGTTGCCGACCCCTGCTTTAGATCAAAAGTGAAAGAGTCAACAGATATCAAGCAGTCCAGATCAATTTCTCTGCTAAACAGAGGACAATATATACTTTTCAAGGCAATCCCCCAAAAGCTGTTTTAGCAGATAAATCATTAGATAGCTCTGTGCAAAAGGGATGAGTGCCTGGAAACTAAGAATTCTTGGGAACACTTTAATATGAGAGATCAATTCATTCATGAAACAAAAAGGAGACAGAAGCAATTGAGCTGTAACTTGCCTTGACCTGGCTAATGCATGTGGTTCTATTCCTCATGCTTTAATAAAGCTTGCACTTAGCAAGTTTCATATTCCTGAAAAGATTCAGCCACCTATTGGCAAGTATTAAACCTTTTAGTTGGCATCACTTCCAGAAAGAGAAACTGAAAGATTGACTATTAAACCTGCAAAGGAATAAACTCTATTGGCTCATATATGATCTCTTAAAAGTCCCAGCAAATAAGAAATAGTGGAATTGTAGAGAGTGGTGAGTGATAACTCTGTAAGGCAAAAGGACAGACTCCTAAAGAGACCTTCAGTAAAGGCTTTCTCAATGCAAGAACTTGTAAATAAACAGAACAGGAAGCATACTGTATACAGCAGGGACCCATATAAGTCCATTATTTACCTTTATACAGGGTGGCCGTTGCATCACTCAGGATCTGATCCATCTTCTGTTGAAATGACATAACTCTTATTGACTTCAGTAGGAGCAGGATTGGGGCCTCAGGTTGAAAAGTGATTCCATGTTTGATTTGACAGTGCAACTAAAGAGGAAATTGGTGTTCTCAGTATAAATTATTTCAATTTCTTTCATACAGTACCTAGCTGAGTGTCTTGTGGCCAAGAAGGTGGTAATGATAATGCTAACAGCGCCAAACACAGACCAACCCACAAAGTGGACTACAGCAAATATCAATTTGTACTAGAAGCATGTGGGGAGAATGGTTGGAAGGCTTATTGTCTTCCTAGCTGGCATATGTTTTCCAGCAGAGTCTATTCCAGAAATGCTGCACTGTAATTGGCACTGAGGGAAAAGAGAGAAGAGAGATAGTTGTAAGGTTATTTGAATCAGCAGAAAAAGCATGTTGTTGGCTGAGAGAGCAGCAGTATGGTCACTTACAAACTGAGGGAACAGTAGTTATTACCAAATTCTGTGAAGTTCATATGGGTAAATATTAGAATTCTATCTGATAAATTCCTTGCTCCCGTGATAGAATTTTTTCCAGATAGATGTGGTTCTCTTTGGGGCTTGTTTTTAATTCAGAAGGGGATTGTTTTGGTTAATTTATTCTGAAGCAAGTTTAAGGCAAAAGTGTGAGGTACGGAATACCAGGATAATGGACAAAGGTAGCCCACAATTATCTATGGGAAAGCAGCCTAGTCCTTTTTCATGGTTGCAATTGAAAAGGGAAAAGCAGATATGGTAATACCAAGGGGCATCCGAAAGGCAGTATGCCATGTGTGTTTTAGTGTGTGATAGCAAATTTCAGTGGGAAGTGAGCAGAGAAGACTTATGGCTATAAGACTGTATGGCTGTTCTGATGTATATGCACTGTTGTATACGTAGATATGGACGTGAAAGGTTTACAGGAAAAATACCCCCAATGCACAAGGCCTATGTAACAGTTAAAAATTAAAAATCTTGCAGCATGCTAGTTAGTGCAGATGTTCCTGGTAATATCTAACCATGTATAACAGGGTGGCCTGCCCTTTTAAGGTCCAGGAGGCCTGGGGCCAGTCAGCCCTATTCAGTAAGTCTGCTACAACTGTGCAGGTCTGGGACTTAAAAGGAGGAAGAGGAAGCAAGGAGGGAGTTCCGTAAGAGAAAGCTGTCTGAATCCTCTGCAGCCAGGGGGAAAGAGCCAGGAGGGAAGAGGAGGAGAGATTCCCGTGGTTAGCCCTGAGGAGAGAGGGCAGCCAGAGAGGAGAAAAAGCCCTGGAAGGCATCACTCCGCCAGAAGAGTGGCAAAATGACTCTGCGGAGCTTGGGTTGGGGTGAAGTCTCTGCAGAGGGCAATTTTCATCTGTACAGACTGAGTTGGAAGAAGAGCTCAGGTAAGACAGAAGATTGTGTTTATTGATCTTAATTCCTTACTGAGGAGAAAAGCCCAGCAGTTGAGGGCTGGCTGGGGAGCATGGCAGACCTGCTGCTCTGATGTGAGGCAAGAAGCCAGACTCAAGCAAGGAGCTATCTGAGGACTGTGGCTGGCCAAAGCTCTTGATAGGAGGGTAGACCTGACCCAGATGGTGGGGTTGATTGGAGCCCAGGAGTTGGCAGCTAGTGACATAGGATGTTGACTCTGGGAGTCTGCCCAAAAGGATGGGGCATGAAGGCTGAGCCTCTGAGGCTGAAGACTCTTTTGTTTTAGTCGTGGACTAAGGGACTTAATTACCCAAGAAGAATATTGAATGCTTTAAAATGGCTTGGCTGGAGGGTCAAGCAACCTCTACAGTGGGAGTAATATGAAGATTATTGTGAGGAAACTGAGGCAGAAGAGCTGAAGTGCTGGGTTTTAATGCGTGGGCGTGCTCTGAGACAGTGAGTTTTGGTACACCAAGTTCATAAAGCTTTTATTGTTCACTTTCATGAAATTAGTGCCCATGCCGATGGCTATGCAAGGCCTATGTGCACCACTTAGAAGTCTGAATTTTGAGGGCTTCAGTGGGAAATAAGTGGTGCACGTAGGCCTAGTACTGGCTATTGACATGAGGGCTAATTTCAAACAAAGTGAACAATAAAAGCGTTGTGAACTTTGGTTAGAGGTTACCAGCAACATCTGCACTAACTAGTACGATGCAAAAAGTTTAGTCTGTAAATCAAATGACTAAAATGTTTGGGCTTTTACTCTCCTTGCACAAAGACAAAAACCTACTTTAGCTGATGTTGCTACACAGTGAATGCTTTTTTGCCAGCAACTACTGGATACAGTCACATGAGAGACGAGAAAAAAAGGCTAAAATTTAAAGCCATTAATTGGGGGAAATGGAAGGTCAGTTTATACGTGTGTCATCCTAGTAAATTGCACTTTATAAATAAAGCTGAGAGTCAAAGGCCATGGAAAAGGTTATTTCAAGTCAGAAAAGCCTCAATGGCCTCTACAGAAAGCTCTGGAGATCTGAAATAACATTGAGACCCAGAGAAGCCAAAGGCCAACAGTTAGTTGAGTCTGAGAGAACTTCAGGAGACTGGACAACATCACAAAAAGGATTTTTGGAGATGGCAACTCATATGTGGGTTACTTACGTTGATAAATATACAAAGATAAATGTATATGTTTGAAGTCCTTGTGCAAAGTGCTATACAAGCCTGATGCAGAACCCACTGAAGTCAGCAGAAAAACTCCCATTTACTTCAATGATCCTTGGATCATGCCTTTTAATGCGTATTATTATTTATTTTTGTTTAATGTGTATTGGTAATTACCCCTCAGAGAATGTAAAATTTGCTCATTGCATCCAAAGAACCTCTGAAGGTTAAACAGTAAATGCAATTTGCTGAGCCACATAGTTCTATAATTGACTTAGGTCAGGGATCAGCAACCTTTGGCATGCGGCCCGTCAGGGAAATCCACTGGCCAGCCGGGACTGTTTGTTTACCTGCAGCGTCCACAGGTTCAGCTGATCGCAGATCCCACTGGCCACAGTTCGCCGTTCCAGGCCAATGGGGGCTGCGGGAAGTGGCGGCCAGCACATCCCTCGGCCCACTCCGCTTCCCGCAGCCCCCATTGGCCTGGAACAGTGGCCAGTGGGAGCTGCGATCGGCCGAATCTGCAGAAGCTGCAGGTAAACAAACTGTCCCAGCTCGCCAGCGGATTTTCCTGATGGGCCGCATGCCGAAGGTTGCCGATCCCTGACTTAGGTTATGTTCACTATTGTAATGGGCAGAGTTTAGAGAAGTGAGACCTGAAACACAAAATCTTCAGAATCACACCTACTTCATTCACTAATGAAAGAGAACCTGTAGGATTTGTTTCAATTTTTCCTTATACTTATATTTGCAAAATAAACTACTTTTTAAAAAGTTGTTTTTCTTGAGGCGAGAAAGAGGCACTGCCATTGGGCTTCTGTAATTGATAGCACTGTGTATAACATATCTACCTTAGGCTTACAACAACCATTCCTGTCAGGGCATTAAAGGATCTTATAGTGAACACATCTGGTGTATCAACCTAGGCTATGGCTACACTGGCGCTTTACAGCGCTGCAACTTTCTCGCTCAGGGATGTGAAAAAACACCCCCCTGAGCGCAGCAAGTTACAGCGCTGTAAAGCGCCAGTGTAAACAGTGCCCCAGCTCTGGGAGCCGCGCTTCCAGCGCTGTAAGCTAATCCCCTCGTGGAGGTGGAATACCTGCAGCGCTGGGAGAGCTCTCTCCCAGCACTGGCGCGCCACCACACTCGCACTTCAAACGCTGCCACGGGAGCGCTCCTGCGGCAGCGCTTTGAAGTTTCGAGTGTAGCCATGGCCCTAGGAAGGAAGCTTTGTAGCCAGTCCATATCGGCTACATGACATGGTGTCAGAAGTAAAAGTAGCCTAACTGGTACAAGAGGAGAGCAGAAACAGAAGGAACATAGCAATAAAGGTTGCAAACAGAAGGAACAAAGCCACAAAGGTTTTAGGATTGATCTCATCAACATGCCATTCTTCATGGCAGAGAACTTCAGCTTTGACAAACCTTCACAATGGACAGACTGGAAGCAATATTTTGCAAAATTTCAAGTGTAGTGAGGAGGTGTGGTCCCCCGCCGCCCCGGAGAGGGACGAGTCCTTCTGGACACTGGAGTGGGCAGAGCTAGGGAGCTCTGAGCCCGCCCCTCAGAGGGTCAGGCAGTGCCCCGGAAGTATAAAGGCTCAATCGCAGATCTCACTGGAGAGACAGCCGCCGGGCAGGCCAGACGCCTACGGCCTAGCCTGCGACTGGGAAGCCCCCACGGCCCAAGGTGCACCCAAGGACTGGCCCGACCTGCCCCACGCCCACTACCCGGAGGAGTTGCCGAGCCTGTCCCGTACCAGCTACCATGAGGAGTTGCCGGGTCTGCCTCTCGCCAACTACCCCGAAGAACCCATGGTGCTGGACCCCCTGGAGTACACCACCGTGACCCAGGTACCACAAGAGGTGGAGTCCGGAAGTAGCCCGGGGGCAGCTGACCCTGGTCTGGCTGCAGCACTGCCAGAGCCCATGTCAGTGTGTTGCGGCCAGGATCCCCACTGACACAGCAGCGGGTCTTCTGCTGCTGCTAGGGCCCCGGGCTGGGATGCAGTGAAGTGGGAGGGCCTGTGTCCCCCCTGCCACCCAAATCGCGGGTGGCAGTCTCCCCTCTCCCAGGTCCTTTGGAGGCCTGGGCTTATTGCTACTGCTTTTAAGGCTACTGCTCAGCCCCTGCCTGAGGGCCTGAGCACCTGACTCACTGTTGCCTCACCCTGACCTAGGGCCTGGGCTTACTGTGCTTATTTCTGTTGCCGCAAGGGCCGCCGAGGGAGACTCCCACGGCCGGACTAATTCCCCCCAAGACATCAACAGTGTGTAGTGAGGTGGTGTGGTCCCCCGCTGCCCCGGAGAGGGACGAGCCCCTGGCTAACCTCTGTACATCAACTGGCTACAAAACTCCACCAGGAAACTAGAGATATTCAAGTATCTTCTTTAATTTATGCTATGGGGAAGCAAGCAGAGAATATCTTTAAATACTTTGGCTTTACTGAAGACAGTCACAAAAATTACTACGAAAGAGCTCTGGCTACATTTGATATGCGTACTTTATACCTCAGAGAAATGTGGTTTATGAAAAAGTGCGTTTTCACCAGAGAATTCAAGAACCAGAGGAACATGTTGAATATTTTATAAGGGCTTTGTATGCATTGGCTGAAAACTGATTTTTTTGGGGACTGCAAAACATGAAAATACCCGAGACAGGCTAGCTATTGGGTTAACGAAAGCCTCTCACAGCAAATATAATTAAAAACAGACATAAATCTACCCACAGCTTCAATTGTTGGGTTTTTTTTCCTATTCATTTTATCCTTGCTCTAACTGAAACATTTACATTTGTTTATTTGACTTGGAAAATCACTTATGTATGTGCATCATCTCTAGGCTACTTTTTGCAGCGGGGAGGGATAGCTCAGTGGTTTGAGCATTGGCCTGCTTAAACCCAGCGTTATGAGTTCAATCCTTGAGGGGGCAACCTAGGGATCTGGGGCATAAATCAGTACTTGGTCCTGCTAGTGAAGGCAGGGGGCTGGACTCAATGACCTTTCAGGGTCCCTTCCAGTTCTATGAGACAGGTATATCTCCATATATTACCAAATGCTACTGCACTAGACAGAGAGATTCCATAACACTGACTCATGAAGCACAGGAGCCCTTTGCAGATTTAGGGTTTGGGGACACTTTTGCACCCCAGCTGTTCTTGGACTCCCAAACAGCAGCCCTGGTGTTTCTCATTTTTATTTTTTAATCTTGGTCTGCTAGCAGGTTGCTGATACAGAACTTTCCATGATAGCCTATTCCTTTCCAGGATGGATCACAGCAACATGCTCTATTTGGAGTTCCCATTGAGAACAAACTGTAAGCTTCAGCAGGTGCAGAATACAGATGCAGTGCTCTTTAGTGGAGCAGATTGTCACAAGCTCATAAAACTTGTGCTCTCTGCATTATATACCTGACTCTATTAAAACAAGTTTAAAAAAATGCAGACCTTTCTTCTTCCAGTCCATTAGCTTAGCCACCACAAAAGAAATCATGGACTTTAAATTGGTCTGTTCCTGTAAGACTTCTCAAAGATACAACCTAAATCTATAGGCCTATCAATATTTTACAATGCCATCAGATGCACTTAAAAGTTTATATGCTGTTTCTTTGCCTTAATGGTTTAAAAAAAACCCACCTGTTTCTGGATTGCTAATTTGTCTTTTTTATTAATTTTTTATGAATGATTGATTTTTAATGGATACTGTATTTGAAATAACATCCTATAATACTGAACGAGTTTGTTCGCCTCTAGCAGATTGCAAGAACTCAAGAAGATCATAAACATTATAGACAGGAATGCATATTAATACACAAGTGGCAGTAAACAAAAGAGTGAATGGATTCACAGTTCCAGGAAAGGCATATTATGTTTGGATATAAAATTCTTATGAATTAGCCTGTCCAACTGGAGTAAGATGGAAACATTCTTGATAATGTTAGTGCATATTTGACATTCAACAGGAGATTAATCAAGCTAGTCTGGAAACTTTTAATGTAATACAACTTTGTTTATTGTCTTTCAGGCAAAATGCAATCCACTGCTCTTTGAGAGTTAAAAAGTAATAGCAGCTTTGTTGATCCATCTATACTATGAACCAAGTGCACAAGCAAACAATATGCATTTCAATATGCCAAATGTAAAGTCATAGATTTAGAAACAAAGAATGCAGGCCATACTTACAGGATTTGAGACTCTATCCTAGGAAGCAGTGATTCTGAAAAAAATATGTGCAATTTTTGATGGATAACCAGCTGAGCTTCCAGTATGATGCTATGGCGAAAAGGGTCAATGTGAAATTTGTATGTATAAGCAGGAGAATATAGAGTAGGATTACAGAGGTTATATTACCTTTCATATTTGGCACTAGCGAGACTGTGACTGGAATACTGTGTCCCATTTTGATGTCCAGAATTCAAGAAGGAAGGTGAAAAACTGGAGAGGGTTCAAAACCACAAGACTGACTAAAGGATTGGGAAAACATGCCTAATAGTGATAGACTCAAAGAGCTCTGTGTGTTTACTTTATCAAAGAGAAGGTTAAGGAATGACCTAATCACAGTCTATCATTATGAAGATGGGGAACTGACATTTGAGAAGAGGGCTCTTCAGTCTAGCAGACAAAGATATAACAAAATCCAATTTTTGGAAGCTGAAGCTAGACAAATTCAGATTCGCACATTTTTAACAGTGAGGGTAACTATTGGAAGAACTCACCAAGAGATTCTCCCTCAATGGCAATCTTTAAATCTAGATTGGATGTTTTGTTAAATGATATGCTCTAGTTCCAACAGGAATTAATTCAAGTAAATCCTATGACCTGGAGGTCAGATTAGATTATCACAATAGTCCCATCTGGCTCTATAATCTATGAATTTATGAAAATTGAATGTTTTTCCTTCATTTATTCTGTTTTGGGGGTTGTACTACGTCATTTGTTAGATTTCTGAGCTCAAATGACTCTGCATAGTTCAAAAATTAAGCAACACAGAGTAAGTTAATTCAGTGTCAGAGTTATATCTTCATTATAAATCTGAGACACCACAAAGGACTTTGGATCTCTATCACAAGAAAATATACACATTTTCATTTCTGCAGAGCTGCAATTTTGCAGGAAATAAATCAGAAAGCCCAGGAAGATCAAATCAGTAGGCAAAATAAAAGTAATGTCTTTCAACAAGCATGGGTAACCTCAGCCCCATCATTAAAAGTATTTATCCTTTGCTCTTCATAAAGAAGATTGTCTTTCTATTTCCATAAACATCTCACCAGTCTCTCCTGATCAATAGATGTGTTACAAGAAACAATAACAGTAAAAAGTGGTTGAGCAGATATAAATGAGGGCACATAAATAGTATCTTTATTAGGTATTCAAAATTCCTTTGAGACCGAAACAGGAGAGTTAAAAATATCAAGAGAATTAGAAAAAACAACTTTGAAAAGGTTGCTTCAGCTGTTATCAAAGGAAACCCCTGTGAATAATATTTGTTTTTATGTGGTATTCCATGGTCTTTAACTTTCTATAGAGAATGCACTAGCCTTTATAAGGACTCATGTATTTCCATTTCAGAAACTTACTCTAAGTTTCCCTGTTTCTTTCCCATCTCCTCCATCCTAATTTCTAATTGGGAAGTTCTACCAGTTAAAGCATCCAGTTTTGATGTACAAAGTATGAATTTTAGTTCTAATCCCATAATAGCCAGAAAGTTGTTTTGAAGAGAAAAATGGATTACATATCTTTATTGTTCTATTTGCAAGATGGACTCTGATCAGGGTATCATGACATGAGGGAAGTTACAGACACAGTCTCTGTTTTCTCCTTAGGTTTCATGAGAAGTTTGGGGATAATATGTTTATTTAATGAGCCCACTCCTTGGACTTTCTATTTTTTAGAAGACTGGATACTAGATTACATCTCTAATCATTAGGATGGGGTATGCCACTACAAAATATGTCACCAAAAAGAATGTATACATTTAATAAAATGTCCTACGTGAGCCATAATGGAAACCAATCAAGGCTCAAATTTCACTTCAAATCTTCAGGCTCCTACCCAGCAAAGCATGTAAGCACTTGTTTAATTTTAAGCACATGATTAGTCCTGTTGAAGTCAGTGATACTTCTCATATAGCTAAAGGTAGGCATGTGCTCAAGTGCCTTGCTTGACTGGGGCCAAAATCATGTAAATTTCTCAACCCCTAGGAAAAAGAAAAAAATAACAGAAAACAGTAAAGTATATGTGATGTTCATACAAAGGGTCCAAGCAGCAGTGATGTGAACTGAAGGGATTTTTTTAAACCATCTGACACTGCTGCCATCAATCTGGGAGTAAGGCAATGAGCAGCCCAAGAAGCTGCAGCAGGAGTAGCAGCTACTGCTGCATGTTACTACTTGCATGCCACATACTGGGTGGGAAATCACAGATGTGGTTAAATAAGAAAAAACAACACGGTAACATATTTGCACGGAGGGCTGATCAGTTTATAAACTATCTGATGATACTATGAGGTAGGAAACATCACCTTTTTATTACAGACATAAGAACATATTTTTGATAAAATTTGTACTTATGGGGGGAGCTGATTCACCATAGTGAAAAAAGACTGCATAGTGATAGCCAGTGCAATCACATGGTGATGCTTGATTCAGTCTGGACCAAGTTCAGTTTTGCTGACTGCAATGGAGTTTTGTCCACTTCCTGCAGAAGAAAACTTTGCCCATAAACTCAGATCTGCTAACAGCTAATGAAGAGTCTTTTTAAGCTGAAGTATAGAAACGTGTGTATAGGGCAGCTCTATTTCCCATGCTGCATGTACAATGGAATTAAAAGACAACTGTGGTTTCTGTGCATGGTTGCAGTCATGGATTGTTATAAGAGGTTTGCTTTTTTTTTTCTAGCTGTATCACATTATTTTCATTGTAGCCCCCAAGTAGAGCGTGCTATAAAGCTGAAATTCCAGTTATAAGTCTGGATGGAAATAGTAGTGAACAATAGTCAAGGATTATTTTTAAATGACTTCAGATCCAAAACAACCAAGGACCAGAAATTGATTTCTTCTGGTTTGCAGTTGTCAAATTACTTTATGGAAGTCAATTTAAAGTGATGGGACCTTTTTCTATTTAGCCGTTGGGTTTAAAAAATAGTGTAATTGTTGGATGAGGTAGGCAGCATCAGATGAAAAAAAGTGTGACGATGGAAAACAGATTCAGAGAGCAAATGCGAAATTCACAAGGCAGGGGGTGAATTTTGTATTTATAGTTAAACCTCTGGTTGCCCTTGAAGGCTGAATTGTGTGTGTGTGTTTTACTATTGTTCCACAATTCTTTTTTCCTATTTTTTTGGAAATGTAATCAGTCCATTTTTGCTGAACCAACAATATTAAAAATATGATGGAATTGAACTGGTATTTGTTATCTTACTGGTAGAAAATTGTTATAACATGCCTTTCTGTGAGGCTCTTGGGCTGTTTTGAGAACTAAGCTCTTGATCCTGTAGTGAGATGTGTGCAGGTAGCTATCACATTTAACCCCCAGTTAAGATTGGGGCCTCTGGGCACTAGTACAATAGAAATAATTAATAATGATCTGCTCATTCCAGGATCTTTAGGTCTTCAGACACATGACCTAAGTAAGTCTTAGTCTACAATTCCTTTGTTCCCTGATATCTTTTAAATTGGTACAGAAGGCAGATCTTACTGCATTACTATCAATTATTTCTTCCATTGTATTACTGTATACATTCAGCTAACCTAGAAAGGGCACAACAGTTAAACTTTATTTTTCATGGTACTATGCAAAATGAAACTTGCACTAGGAGTTTGTATGCAATGAAGGGCACGGGTTTAGTTTATTTTACAGATACCCTGCAAAAAAAAGCCAAAAAACCAACCCCAAAGTCAACAAGTTTGATGAAAACTTAACAGTATGAAATGTAGCATTTCTGGAAAACTTTCTCTGGGCTAATCCATCATGAAACAATCTCCCAGATTAACTGTTGTGATGAAGGACAAGGATTACAAACATAACTCTGCTTCAGATATAATAATAAGTGGAGTAAACTATCCAGTTGCATACCCTATGAGGAGTATAGTAGCATAGCTATGGTGCCACAAGAATGCCAACATAACATCATAGAGTATATGCAGCCTACAGCAACAGAACGGGTTCTTCTGTTGCTGTAGGAACACTACGTCTCCACATGATGGGAGCTAGGTCAATGGAATACACTGGGGGTTAGGTTAGTATAGCAATACTGCTCAGTGATGTGGATTTTTTTCACAGCCCTGAGCACCATATCTTTGGATATGCCTACACTTGGAGCTGGGGGTGTGATTTCCAGCTTGAGGAAACATACTTGTGGTAGCTCTCATCGAGTTAGCACACTAAAAATAGAAAGGCTAGATGCCCCAAGTACATGCCTACCATCTCTTGGGGCAGCTAGCCCATCCTGCCACTCATGCTGCTGTGGCTACATGCTATTTTGAGCACTCTAGCTTGATGACAGCTAGTGCAAGTATGTGGCCTAGCTGGGATTCACAAGCCCAGCTCCAAGTGTAGACATACTGATGCCAACCTAAATTTTTAAGTGTCGACCAGGTCTAAGGAACATGAGGCAGTGTTTAGTAGCTAAAGCTCAGAATCTTAAACCAACGACATATGCTTAAATCAAGCCTCCTCCTCATCATCATGTTCCCATTATGCCTCTAGCGTTTAGGGCAGCGACGAAGTTCCTCCATTCCTGTCTGTTTCTGGCAAGTCTTTCAATGGTTCCCCAGCTGTGCCTCAGGTTTCTCAGCTCGGCTTCCACAGCTCTTCGCCATGTAGTTTTCAGGCGGCCTCATTTTCGCTTGCCTTCAGGTGTCCATCTTATTGTTATTCTGGCGATGGAATCAGTTTCCATCCGAAGCACATGGCTAATCCATCTCAAACGCCTCCTGGCAATGATGGTGCTCATATCCTCTTGGCTGCACTGTATCAATAGATCTTGGTTTGAAATTGTTCTGGGCCAAAAGATACGGAGGATTTTTCCGAGGCAGGTTGTATGGAATGAAGACAGTTTGGACATGTCATATTTTCTCATTCCCCAGCATTCTGCACTGTAAAGTAATGTTGAAAGTATGAAGCTCTGATAAATCTTGAGTTTGGTTTTGGTTTGGCTATCCATTGGCTGAAAACTAGCCAAGTGCTGTGGGAGTGCAGATCTAAAAACTCCTCTCAATGAGTTGAGCAGCACTTATATCCAACCACAGGGAGAAAACATTTTGAAATACAATCAGCTCCTCCAGTCACATGCTAATATCCAAGTGTGATAGGGAAATCCACTTGTAATCTACCAACAGGAAGATTTTTTTTTTTTTTAAATAACTAAGGCTTGGCCTACACTAGGAGCTTATGTCAGTATAATTATATCACTCAGGTGTGTGGAAAATCCACCATAATTATATCAACCTAACCCCCAGTGTAGACAGTGCTGTGTCAATGGGAGGGCTTCTCCCATTGACGTAGCTATCACCTCTCAGGGAAGTGGAGTACCTATGCCAATAGAAGCTCTCCTGTTGGCGTAGGCAGCATTTTCACTGAAGCACTACAGCAGTGTTGTAAGTGTAGACAAGTTTAGGAAGGAATCCTCCAGGCTTTCACTAGAGCCACAAATATGTTCTGTGATGGAATATGTATTGGGAAGTTTCTTTTCAAACATTCCTTTTTGGAAAAAATAAAGTCAGATTCCATCGACAATGCTTTGTCTATCCTATCATTAAAAAACACTTCCGTTACTAGGCAGAGAATTACATTCTCTGCTGTTCCAGCTGATAATACTTTAGAAGTTTGATGGGGTAGCTGTCAGAATCTTGCTCTTGCAGCTGAGAAAACTTCAGAGGTGGGCTGCTCTCCTATTGTTTTCATTCTCATCTGATCCAAAAATCATGTTGACATTTTAGACAAGGCAAGTTAATTAAATCTTAAAAATAAGCAAAACAGGTCTGCTGCTCTTAGAGTAAAAAGTGTGCATGGAAGCCGCAGCAGGACAGCAAGCTAAACCCACTACCAGTATCTCTTAGTGGATAGAGAACTGGACTGGAACTCACATTACCTGAGTACTATTCCTGAGTCTGTCACTGGCCCTGCTGGGTGACCCTGCCTCCGTTTCCTTATCTGCAAAATAGGGTAATGATACTGACCTTATTTGTTATGTGCTTTGAGATGCACAGATGAAAAAAGCTATATAAGAGCTAGGTATTACTATTTATTATTATACTCTATGCAAATTAACAGATGGGAACAGGGCTGCTCAGCAGCAAAAAGTGAACCTTAAATGATGATGGCTGACATCTAGCACAAGACAAGCATTCGTCCTGATCTCCACACATCCACCCAGTAATACAGTCCAGCTAGTCTCTCACACATCCTCCTTACTCCTCATTAACCTCAGAGTCACCTTATGATGACTTGCTGACAATACCAACATCAGCATTTGACCCCTGCATTCAGGTGTTTTGCTTTGTTTTGGAGGGGGGGGGTTGTAAATTCAGTTTAAATTTTAACACATATGCTATCTGACACTTGAGAGTATAATTGAAAGTAAGCAATTACTGGTCCATGTCTCAGAAGCCACCTCAGGCTTGTTAAAGATAGCAAGCCTGATTCTCCAGTGCCTTTCACTTGTGTAGTCACTTACTACCATTCTTTTTTACACCTGTGTATTTTACACTCACTTTGCACTGTGTAAATGACTGCGCTAGCTGCAAAAGCAACAGAATCAGGCCTGTTCACTCTGAGGAAAGCTCTGGGTTTGTTACGTTGTTGTATGGAGGGCTGTCTTTGCTGCAGGTCTTTTCTATCTTTTCAGGTGAGATAGAACAGATATAAACAGTAACAGTCCCAGACACCTAACATTTTTTCCATTACTCAGTGTATCTGCTCCATGCTTGCATATGGCCTCGCTGTAGGAGAACTTAAGTCTGGAAAAGGCGTTCTCTGTTTCACCTAAAGATGTATTAGTATTAGTGGGATTTCAGCAGAAAACTCAAGCTTCCTTCTGCCCCTCTACCCAGCTGAACCATTCTGTACAGTGAGTGGATTCATGAAAATGTATATAAGGGTTCTTTACTCTCAAAATATAATTGCAGAGCTTAGCTAAAAACACAGGGCTAGATTGTGTCTTGTCCTGTATGGATATGAAAGCGTGTTTATGCAGAGATTAGCATAGAATCATAGGACCTAGAGAGGCCTTTTAGTCCAGCCTCCTGCACTCATGGCAGGAATAAGTATTATCTAGACCATCCCTGAAAGGTGTTTGTCTAACCTGCTCTTGAAAAACTCCAATGATGGAGATTCCACAATCTCCCTAGGCAATTTACTCCACTGGATGTTTTTCCTAATGTTCCACCTAAACCATCCTTGCTGCAATTTAAGCCCATTGCTTGTCCTATCCTCAGAGGTTAATGAGAACAATTTTTCTCCCTCCTCCTTGTAACAACCTTTTATGTACTTGAAAAATGTTATGTCCTCCCTCAGTCTTCTCTTCTCCAGACCAAACAAACCCATTTTTTTTCAATCTTTCCTCATAGGTCATGTTTTCTAGACCTTTAATCATTTTTGTTGCTCTTCTCTGGATTTTCTCCAGTTTGTCCACATCTTTCCAGAAATGTGGTACCCAGAACTGGACACAATGCTCCAGTTGAGGCCTAATCAGCACGGAGTTGAGCAGAAGAATTACTTCTTATGTCTTGCTTACAACGTTGCTGCTAATACATCCCAGAATGATGTTTGCTTTTTTGCAATAGTATTACACTGACTCATATTTAGCTTGTGATCTATGACCCCCATATCCCTTTCTGTAGTACTCCTTCCTAGGCAGTCATTTCCCATTTTGTATGCATGCAACTGATTGTTCCTTCCCAAGTGGAGTACTTTGCATTTGTCCTTATTGAATTTCATTTTATTTAGTTCAAACCATCTCTCCAGTTTGTCCAGATAATTTTGAATGTGAATCCTATCCTCCAAAGCATTTGAAACCCCTCCCAGCTTCTTATCGTCCACAAACTTTATAACTGTATTCTCTATGCCATTATCTAAACCACTGATGAAGATATTGAACAGAACTAGACCCAGAACTGATCCCTGCGGAACCCCTCTTAATATGCCCTTCCAGCTTGACTGTGAACCACTTCTCTCTGAGAACAGTTTTCCAACCAGTTATGCACCCACCTTATAGTAGATCCATCCAGGTGGTATTTCCCTAGTTTGTTTAAGACAGGGTCATGCAAAACCGTATCAAAAGCCTTACTAAAGTCAAGGTATACCACATCTAACACTTTTTCCCTATCCACAAGGCTTGTTACCCTGTCAAAGAAAGCTATTAGGTTGGTTTGACACGATTTATTCTTGACATGCAGTGCTGCGATGACTAATGTCAGAGTTGCCCCTAGCAGGTAGGAGGAAGCCATGCAAGAGCTGACTGGGTGCAGGGATTGTGTGTGCATGTGCATTGTGGAAAAGGTTGGGCAGGGCTTGTGTGGAGCAGTAACAAAAATATGAACTCCCCAGAAGGAATTTTGGTTGGGTCAGTTGAATTCCTTCTGGAGCTCCTGCTATACCATGATCCATCCTTCCCCCTCCCTCCTGAGCTATGCCTTAAAAACATAACATAATCCAGAGATTCGCTCTATATACCTAACACAGGTGGCATGGTGGTTGGCCTTTTTAGTCACATGGGGCAGGCTTGGCCAATTAGGTACCCAGAAGACCTTCAAGATGACTTACACCGCCTGAGCTTCTACAAACTAACATTAATCAAATTAGAAACAAGACAGTGAAAATCAGCCTCTGGAGATCCTCACCTATCAAGATAGCATAAAATGTTTCACTCTCCAATTTGGTGAAAGGCTTACGGCCCCCCGGAAAAGTTCTAATTAAGTCCAGCTGTTTTTGTGTGCGTGTGTGCGCGTTCCCAAAATCCAAGTAACTTTTATGTGGTTGCTGTGTTTTCACATGGCCTGTGCTATATCTGAGAGAAAAAAAACCAGTTATAAATGGATGACCCAGTTAAAACAACATATTAGGAATCTGAGGCTAATTAGAATTTCAGTGGGAGCAGAATCCTGACTCCTGGTTTTCATCAGAACAGTCAAGTGTTTTTTTTCTCCATATATACTAACAAAATGCACATTATCTCCTGTGTCTTGTACTATTTTGTATATCTGAGTCCCCAAAGATGTGCAATCTAGCACTACTTACATCCAGCAAACTTTCAGAATTCCTGCTGTAGCATTCTAGGCTATTAACTGGTTTTCATTAAAATATGACTGTAGTAGGATGGTCCCGCGCTCCTGCTGTGAAGGGCTTAAGACAGCCCTGGGACAGGGCTGTGGCAGGGGAAAAGCTGGGCTGATTGGGGAAGTGGCTGCAGCTGGGCCATGCCCCAATCAGGCCACAGCTGGCCTGTATAAAAAGACTGTGAGCCAGAGGCCAAATAGTCTCTCTCTGTGTTCAGAGAGAGATGGGCCTGGCTGCAGGGATCTAGAGACAGGATACCTGAGTGGCACAGGGCTGGGGAAAGGCAGAGGAGCTGGGGAGCTCCAGCCTGGAAAGCCCCAGGCTGCAGCCTAGCATTGGGCTAAAAGGTCCTGGGGGTTGCAGAGGGCAGCCCAGGGGTAGGCCAAGGCAGCAGGTCCAAACCCAACCTTGCCAGTGATGAGTAGGCTGATACTGCAGTCTGCCCCAGGGTGCAGGGGCTAGACAAAGACTGGCAATAGCTGTATACTGAGGTGAGGTGGGGATGGTGGGGGTTCCCCTGGGAGGGGGAGACCCTAAGACTGAGGGGTTACTGCCAGGGGGCAGCACCCCAGGTACAAGGGCACTGGGGTCCAGGGAGGGACACGGGGGGCCAGAGGACAGGCGGATCTCTGGCCTGCAGAGGGCGCTCCAGAGCTGGAACAAGCTAATTCCCGGAAGTCACCAGCAGGAGGCACCGCAGGGGTGAGTCCGCTCCTCTACAATGACATTTTCCTTTCTTAAGAGGAAATATACAGAAAGGCTTGAACATCAAACATATCTTGGTAGCTGTACCTGTATTTGAATGGACTGGGCTGATCAGGGATAGATTTTTGTTTTGCTTTAGTGGTCAAGTTCTGTTCTGATACAGACTTTTGTAATGGCAGATTATTGTTGCTTTTAACTGATAATTCTATCCTGCCTAGTTTGCAGGTTTTTTGTGCTACTTAGTGCTTTATTTCATTTTATGTGTATTTTATTTTCAGATGCTAACTTTAGTCCTCAGAAGATGCATTAATGCACTATTAATTTTTTTATGAATTATTCACTGGGTAAATGGGAAAAGATGAGATGTGCAAACCAGAGATGTCTAAGAGGGAGCACTCTAGAGAGATTGACCTTTGAGCATGAGAAGCAGTGCTTACAAAGGGAAGGTAGCTTTGCTGAGCCATCCTACGCATGCTGCTGGGGGTGGGTGGGGGTGTTTTGGAACAAAGTTGTTCAGCCCTCTTCCCACATCCCAGTGGACCAGGAATTTTAGGGCATCTGGCAAGCCTACATCCCCAGATGAACTTTCTGTTAGAGGGCTGTAATTGTGGTTCCATTTGTGGTAGTGACATGTAAACCTAAGATCAGAAGACAACTATAACAATAACAAAATTAGAAAATTAAGAGGCCCTGATCCTGAATCCCTGTACTCACAGGAATTGTCCTTACCCATATAGGGTTTTCCAGTTGAACTCTTATGTGGATGCGAATAAACAGAATAAGGCAAATTTTCTTCATGTAAAGTGGAGAGAGCTATCTAATCTTCTTAGCCATGTGGCACTAGATTCTTCAAGCAAATCCATGCAGGTGGATCCTTGCACTCCAGTCAGGGGAGCTCTGCACCCGTATAAGGGCCCACCTTTGTAGATCTGTGAGTAGGATCAGGGCTTCATGACCCAATACTTGCTCCCACTAAAGTCATGGAAGCTTTGCCATTAAAGTTTTGCCAATTTGTGCACCATTGGGCCCTTTCTGATTTCTAAAGGAATTCAGGAGAAGCCATTTTAGAAGGTTGCTATTCAAAACTCAGAATCACTTGTGAGCCTTTTGAGTGTCTTGTTTACCAGAGGTTCGGCATCAATGCTTCCAGAAATGTCATAAACACAAAGGGAATGGAAGGGTTTTTTCCGTGTATGACATGATAACCTTCAAGCAGGCACTTGTATGACAAGAAACGAATGAAAAAATCTTCTGGAAGGCATGGTGTGCATTCTTGTACTGTACATTGTGCTCTAAGTAGTACAGTCTATCATACTTCGATAAGCTTATGCATGGGGAGAACTTGGTGTTGAAATCCAGCATAGAAAAGATATCAAGCCTGAAGGATACAGAGTAGCATCTGTTTTACAGCAAATGAAAAAGCGGTCTCCAAAGTAAATGGAGAATAAAGGTAACAGATTCTGGATTAAAGAAGAGCTCCTTGAAGTCTCATGGTTTGATGTGTCTAACCTAGAATTTAACATTGTTATGCTGGAAGGTATTAATGACTTCCATCAAGCATATTTTGATCTATAAGCAATTGCAGCCCTCAGTAAAGCTTATGAGCTGCTAACAATCCATCATTTAGGCTAACTGCAGGAACAATTAAATGCCTCCTTTGTGTGGTGATGGCTGAGGTGGTGGACGTCACCACCAACACACTGAGCAGCATGGTTGGTCCTAAGCAGGGGTGGGACTGGTTGGAGCTGTGTGTATCAAAGGCAGAAAGCCACCAGACAGAGACCATATCTACACTATAGAGTTAGGTCAACTTAAGTTACACCGATCATACACGAGCAAAGTAATTACAGCGGTTTATGTTCACACAACACTCCTTGTATCCACAGAGCACATCCACAGTTGGTGCTCTAACACTGACAGAGAGCAGTGCACCATGGGTAACTATCTCACTACACAAATTCCTATCTTCTCCCACCAGGAGTTCTGGAACGGATCACAGTGCATCATGGGGAAGGAATCACCTCCCCATGATGTTTTCTCCATCACATAATTCTAAGGTTTTCCGACTGCATTTTGCGCCATTTTTCAATTGCCCCTGTAAACTTCGTGCCCGCCATCTCTGCCTGAAAGCATGGATCCTGCACTGCTCACCAGTCTTGTGATAAGCGTTATGAACACAACGTGGCTGATCCTGCAATATTTCATGAGCTGCAAATCTGAACAGGAATCTGTGCTGCTTGCCCTGCTCTGTGCCATGGAAATAAACAATTCAAGATTGTTGTTGGCATTCATGGGGCAGCTGCACATGGTGGCCCATCGCTATTGGGCCTGGGAAACTAGCACCGAGTGGTGGGATCAGATTGTGATGCACATAAGGGATGATGAGCAATGGCTGCAGAACTTTCATATGCGCAAAGCCACCTTCCTTGAACTCTGAGCAGAGCTTGCCCCCACCCTGCAGTACAAGGACACCAAAATGAGAGTTGTCCTAACAGTTGAGAAATGTGTGGTGATCACTGTGGAAGCTGGCAACTCCAGACTGCTACTGGTAAGTCATGAATCAGTTTAGAGTTGGCAAGTCCACTGTGGAGGTTGTGGTGATGCAAGTGTGCAGGACCATTAATCGCTTCCTGTTATGAAGGACTGTGACTCTGGGCAATGTGCAGGAAATAGTGGATGGCTTTGGGATGCAGCAATGGGATTTCCTAATTATGGCAGGGCAATAGATGGCATATATATCCCAATTTTGGCTCCAGACTATCTTGTAATGGAGTACATCAACAGAAAGGGCTGCTTCTCTGTCATTGCAGGTGCTGGTGGATCACCGGGGTTGTTTCACTGACATCAACGTGGGGTGGTCAGGGAAGGTGCATGACACATGCATTTTTAGGAAGACTGAGCTGTATAGAAAGTTGTATGCAGAGACTTTCTTTCCAGACCAGAAGATTCCAATAGGGGATGTGGAAATGCCTATAGTGATCCTGGGAGACCCAGCCTGCTGCTTACTCACGTGGCTTATGAAGCCACACACCAGAAACTTGACAGCAGCAAGGAGCGCATTAACAACATGTTTAGCAGGTGCAGAATGACTGCAGAATGTGCGTTTGACAGATTACAGGGTTGTTGGTGCTGCCTTTTTGGCTGGTTAGACCTCGGTGAGGAAAAATTCCCATGGTTATAGCAGCCTTCTGAGTGCTGCATAACATTTGTGAAGTCAAGGGGGAAAAGTTTCCCTGGGGTGGAGTGTTGCGGTGGATCGACTGGGAGGCTGATTTTGAGCAGCCAGACACCAGGGTTATTAAAGGGACTCAACAGGGGGCTATTTGAATCAGGAAGGCTTTGAAGCAGCATATTGACCATGAGTCCCAGTAATGTGTCTTTCTGTAATGAATTGAGCCAGGCATTGTTTAATTGCCTCATTGAATGACTCCTGTAATGATTCCTGGCTGAGCGTTAACTGTATTCTGAAAATGTGCCGATTGCCGCTGTGTGTGAATTTCTGCTGTGACCACCCTGTCTAGGTCACAAAAAGAGAATAATAAAAATATAGGTATAAAGAGAGAATCAAACAGCAATACACAGATTAACATTTCTCTGAAGTGAGGCTCTCAAAGTTGTGTTTAAGTCCAGCTGTCATTATGGAAAATGTCCCTAGGTTGGAATGCAAGGGGCACTGTAATGGGCCGGGAATGTGAGAGGAATGTGTGTGGGGAGTTTTGGGAGAACAAGGAAGGCAGTTCTGTATGGGCTCCAGGGGGAGTTGAGCAAACATGTGTTCCACTTGCAGCGTAATCAGGGACCTGATCATGTCGTCTTGATAGTCCATGAACTTTATTATCCACTACTGACCCTGTATTATCCTGTCTCCTTTCCTAGCTATCCATGTCTAGTTTCTTTGTTTGTTTCTCTCCATTATCGAGAGAGCTCTGTGTTCTGTACTCATTATCGGTTTGATCTGACGATTGCAGCACTTCGCAAAATTTATCCTCCTTACTTCTCCTCATTCATCTCCTCATCTGACAGAGGTGTGTCGGGGCTGGCCCTCAAATGCACATCTGCAGAAGCAAAAGAAACAATACAGAGTCAGTATTGTGTGTGCATTCACAGTCCTGAATTGTAAAAGTTATACACCTCTTTCTCACTTTCCCTTGGCAAGCACACAGCATGGCCAGAGCACTAAATATGGTGAGTTTGGCCCAGGGGGTGGGATGGTGCAAGATGGGACAAAGAGTCTTGGTGGTTTCAAAAGTGGATCAGTACAAGCACCTAGGGACACTATTCTGAATACTGGTACCATTTTCCACAGGCAGGAGCAATTGTTGCTGAAATCGCACCCTTGCATGTTCGGTTACCCGCAGTAGTGTATCTCCTGCATGCATGCAGCTTCAGACTGGGCCTGTGTGCTGCTTTGGTTCCTCCAGAAGTAATTGCCAATTGGCATGGCAAAGTTTCCTACAATGGGGAAAGAAACAAAGCAGTTCTGCCAGGGAACCTTTGGCAGAGAATTTCAGAGTATCTGCAGGAAAGTTTCCTAGAGATCTCTATGGAGGATTCCCAGGACATCTCAATGTGCATTAACAAACTTTTCCACAGTGCCTCTACTGCATAGCTGCACAGGGGAATGCGAAGCAGATGCAAACAGTACCTAGTGGGGGTCATTTCGATTCCCTTCTCCCATGTGCATCATATAACAAAATAAAGGACACCTCTACCTCATGACACCTCTATCGTGCACTATCAAAGAGAGTACTTACTGGAGCTCCCCCTCCTGCTTCAGGCATGCCACAGCCAGACTGCTGGGACTAGCTAGATCCCCCCGCCCTGAAGTCAAAAAGAGGTCCTGGCTCACCACATCACTGGATGAGCCTGTCGCCTGTGCCACATCCGCCTCCATATCAACCTCCTCATCCACCACTTTGTCCTCAGAGTTGACTCTACTAGCTGATGCCTCCAGTCCCCCTGAAGTATCCACAGGGCTCTTGGTGGTAGAGGTGGGTGTGACGGGTTGGATCACAGAAACCCCCTTGGGAGCTGCCAGCTGATGTGCAAAGGCTACTTCTGTTTCTCTTCTCCCTGCCAGCTCAGTGGTTTCAGCTCCCTGTCTTGGTGAAGCCAGACACGCCCGTCTGCTCCAGCACAGACTCAGGGTCTGAATAACCTGTCCCAAAGCTGCAGGTTTACCTGAGAACAGCTCACAGAAGTCTGCTTGCCCTTAGCACTCAGATGCCCAATTCCCAATGGGGTCTAAACGCAAATAAATCCGTTTTACCCCGTATAAAGCTTATACAGGGTAAACTCATAAATTGTTCGCCCTCTATAACACTGATAGAGAGATATGCACAGCTGTTTGCTCCCCCAGGTATTAATACATACTGAGTTAATTAATAAGTAGAAAGTGATTTTATTAAATACAGATAGTAGGATTTAAGTGATTCCAAGTAGTAACAGACAGAACAAAGTAAGTTACCCAGCAAAATAAAATAAAATGCGCAAATCTATGTCTAATCAAACTGAATACAGATAATCTCACCCTCAGAGATGCTTCAGTAAGTTTTTTCTCAGACTGGACACCTTCCAGGCCTGGGCACAATTCTTTCCCCTGGTACAGCTCTTGTTCCAGCTCAGGTGATAGCTAGGGGATTCTTCATGATGGCTCCTCTCCCCTCTCTGTTCTCTTCCACCCCTTTATATATCTTTTGCATAAGGCGGGAATCCTTTGTCCCTCTGGGTTCCCCCACCCCTCACTGGAAAAGCACCAGGTTAAAGATGGATTCCAGTTCAGGTGACATGATCACATGTCACTGCCAGGCTTCATTACTCACTTGCCAGCACACACATATACAGGAAGACTCACAGGTAAATACAGCCATCTGCAGACAATGGCTCTGGTTAATGGGAGTCATCAAGATTCCAAACCACCATTAATGGCCCACACTTTGCATAATTACAATAGGCCCTCAGAGTTATATTTTATACTTCTAGTTTTAGATACAAGAGTGGTACATTTATACAAATCGGATGATCACTCTCAGTAGATTATAAGCTTTGTGATACCTTTTGCATGAAGCATATTCCAGTTACATTAAACTCACTTATTATCATGTTTTTATAAAACTATTCCAATTACATTATATTCACTTATGATTTTGTAAAAACATGATAATAAGTGAGTTTAATGTAATTGGAATAGTTTTGTAAAAACATGATAATATAGACTGCACAACGTCACAGTGGGGTCGCTGCCAAGGATGGCGTGCAGCTCCTTGTAGAAGCAGCATGTTTTCAGCACTGCATCAGAGTGACAGTTGGCCTCCCTTGCCTTCTGGTACACCTGCCTAAGCTACTTGATCTTAGCACGGAACTGCTTCATGTCCCTTTCATGCCACTTCTCACGTGCCATGAGCAATCTGCATGTAGGTGTCAAAGTTCCTATGGCTGTATCAGCGCTGCGACTGCATAGCCTCCTCTTCCCAGAGACCCAAAAGATCCAGCAACTCCAGTGTACTTCATATGGGAGCTGGTTTGCTGCAGAAAGCCGGCATGGGACGATGCGGTGTGAGATGCTGTCTACACTGAGAAAACAGGAAGTGGAATTTCAAAAATTCCCAGGCCTTTAAAGAGGGATGGGCGCATGCCTGTATACCTAACTGCAGGGCCATGGAATCAAAACCGCTTACCAGAGTGGTCACGCTGGGCATTGTGGCACACCTCCTGGAGGCCACTTAGGGTGACATAAGCAAGCGCAGTGTCTTCACTGACACTGCGTCACCCTAACTTTGTCGCAAAAAGCCCTATGCTGCTTGTTGAGGTGGCTTTATGATTTCAGTGTAGCAGGAGAGTTAAATCAGTGGGAGGAGCATTGTTGTGTGTACACCTCCACTGTTTTGTGGACGGACCCTGACTTTTGTCACCAAAACTGTGTAGTGTGGACAAGGCCAGAAAGAGAACAGTTGTGAGCATGCCTCTGAGTGGAAGCAGAGACAGAGCTCCTTGGGGCACAAGAGTGTCTAGAATTATAGGCTTGGAAACTGCTGGCTGTTTGTTTCCCTGAACACAACAGGAACAGGACTTTATGTACATTCCTTCTAAGATAATTGCTCAGAAGTATATATCTGACTTCTATCATCAATTTCTCCTCCAATCATAAAGTCCCTGAATATTGGCTAACTGATTGGGCCAAGGGGCAACAGTATTCAGTCACTTATAAGATTACCTTACAATAACAAGAATCCCAAAATGTCTACTTAATAACATCCATGCTGTGTAAATAGGAATTCTGGGGAGAAGAACCTTGACAAATATCAACTGAGTTTCCTACTCTTCTTCCATTGAGTGGCTGTGGGGTGTGTGTGGAAGAGGTGGACATAGTCTTCATTCCCTAAACTCCAGATCAACTGACATACATGTGGATTTTGAGAGGCTTAAGAGACAAGGATACCCTCAACTCTATATGGATGCATCCTAGCTCCATTGTGCCACCTGCCCCTATCATTTCCTGCTGTCCCCTGCACAGCATCGCTCCTTGCAGGAGCAGTGCCTTTTGCAGTCTTCACCTACTGAGACTGTTCTGAGAAGTAACCTTAGATCATATTGGAGTCTTACTGCTTACCTTTGCTGGTCTAGGTGTATAGAGAATCACATGGAGCCTAGCCAACCATTCCTTCCTATCCTTGTACAAGCCTCCAAAGAATTGGACTGAGCAAGTTTTGGGAAAGATGAGAGCATGCCAAACAAGCAGACGTCCCTCTTTTGTGGGCATAGTCAAATGACAGAGAAGGGAGCTGTGACAGACTGACAATTTCCTGCAATATCCTGAATTAACTTAATTCAATAAGATTTAATTTTATGGCATTAGGGTTAACATCTTTGGAGATCAAAGCACTTTTAATACTGTGTGTGTTGTAGAATTGTATGCATTTTCATGGGAAGTGTAAATAGGAGAATAGCAGGAGGTAAGCAGGCAAACTCACTCTGGTTGTAACATTTCCAGAGAAACCACCCCCTTGAAAGGTATTCATATACTAGTTCAAATTGGATTCTCCAGGGACCAAGAGACACAGACAGCATTTCTGGATATAGCCTGGTTTTTAAACTGACTCATGGCTGCCTTCAGCAAACGGACAAGACTTCTGGTCCATGGAGGGTCCCAGTCCTTAGGGTAGGATTGGCAAGACTGGCTAGTTCTGAGCTGAGGCAGTGATGAACTTGTAACCACAAGGAAACCTCATTGGGTGGGGGTTTGAACGACAACTCCTGCCAGAGCCCATGTAAGGTTTGTGTTAACTCTAGTAAGCTATCAGCATGCATGTAGGTTCATGGCACTGTATGCATCTAAGTTCACTTATTACTTTGTACATATTTTTTCCTCTGTAATAGTTTTAACTTAAGAGTAAAGTAGGCTTGCATAGGAAGTGCTATGTGATATCTTTATAACTGTAGAAATTACACCTGCTCGTTGTTGTTGAAGAGAAAGCAAGCTGGTGTCCTTAGGCATCCTGTCTGTGCTGGGAATAACACAGTAAAAATAGGGAACTGTGCAGCCTGTAAATACCCTGTTAGAAGGGAAAGAGGCAACAGCTGGGAAGTTGGAAGCTTGAGAGTGAGTGCCCGAGCTGGCCCACTAAGGGGAAATGCAGTTGCCCTGAATTGTGACAATTCTCTTTTGACCAGGAATCCAGCAGTGACCATGAGATGGTGGAGTTCAGGATCCTGACAAAAGGAAGAAAGGAGAACAGCAAAATATGGACCCTTGACGTCAGATAAGCAGACTTTGACTCCCTCAGGGAACTGATGAGAAGGATCACCTGGGAGGCTAATATGAGGGGGAAAGGAGTCCAGGAGAGCTGACTGTATTTTAAAGAAGCCTTATTGAGGGCACAGGAGCAAACCATCTTGATTTGCAGAAAGAATAGAAAATATGGCAGGTGACCAGCTTGGCTTAACAGAGAAATCTTCGGTGAGCTTAAACACAAAAAGGAAGCTTACAAGAAGTGGAAACTTGTACAGATGACTAGAGGAGTATAAAAATATTGCTCGAGCATGCAGGGATGTAATCATGAAGGCCAAAGCACAGTTGGAGCTGCAGTTAGCAAGGCATGTCACGGGTAACAAGAAGGGTTTCTACAGGTATGTTAGCAACAAGAAGGTGGTCAGGGAAAGTGTGGGACCTTACTGAATGGGGGAAGCAACCTAGTGACAGATGATGTAGAAAAAGTCCGAGTACTCAATGCTTTTATTGCCTCGGTCTTCACAGACAAGGTCAGTTCCCAGACTGCTACACTGCGCAGCACAGTATGGTGAGGAGGTGAGCAGCCCTCAGTGGTGAAAGAACAGGCTAAAGACTATTTAGAAAACCTGAACATGCACAAGTCCATGGGGCCAGATGCAATACATCCGAGGGTGCTGAGGGAGTTGGCGGATGTGATTGCAGAGCCATTGGCCATTATCTTTGAAAACTCGTGATCCTCGGGGAAGGTTCTGGACGATTGTAAAATGGCAAATATAGTACCCATCTTTAAAAAAAGGGAAGAAGGAGACTCTAGGGAACTACAGACCGGTCAGCCTCATCTCAGTCCCTGGAAAAATCATGGAGCAGGTCTTCAAGGAATTAATTTTGAAGCACTTGGAGGAGTGATCAGGAACAGTCAACATGGATTCACCAAGGGCAAGTCATGCCTGACCAACCTGATTTCCTTCTATGATGAGAACTGGCTCTGTAGATATGGGGAAAGCAGTGGATATGATATAGCTTGACTTTAACAAAGCTTTTGATACAGTCTCCGACAGTGTTCTTGCCATCAAGTTAAAGTATGGATTGGATGAATGGACTATAAGGTGGATAGAAAGCTGGCTAGATCATCAGGCTCAATGGGTAGTGATCAATGGTTCAATGTCTAGTTGGCAGTTGGTATCAAGCGACTCCTGGGGCCAGTTTTGTTCAACACCTTTGTTCATTAATGATCTGGATGATGGGATGGATTGCACCCTCAGAAAGTTCGCAGATAACACTAAGCTTGGGGGAGAGGTAGATACGCTGAAGGGTAGGGATAGGGTCCAGAGTGACCTAGACAAATTGGAGGATTGGGCCAAAAGAAATCTGAGGTTCAAAAAGGACAAGTGTGGAGTCCTGCACTTAGGACAGAAGAATCCCATGCTCTGCTACAGTCTGGGGACTGACAGGCTAAGCGGCAGTTCTGCAGAAAAGGACCTGGGATTACAGTGGACGAGAAGCTGGAGATGAGTCAGCAGTGTGCCTTTGATGCTGAGAAGGCTAATGGCATATTGGGCTGCATTAGTAAGAGCATTGCCAATAGATTGAGGGAAGTGATTAGTCCCCTCTATTCGACAGCGGTGAGGCCACATCTGGAATATTGTGTCCAGTTTTGGGTCCCCCCCACTACAGAAAGGATATGGAAAATTTGGAAAGAGTCCAGCAGAGGGCAATGAAAATGATTAGGGGGTTGGGGGCACATGACTTATGAGGAGAGGCTGAGGGAACTGGGCTTATTTAGTCTTGAGAAGAGAGGGGGGATTTGATAGCAGACTTCAACTACCTGGAGGGGGGTTCCTAAGAGGATGGAGCTCGGCTGTTCTCAGTGGTGGCAAATGCCAGAAGAAGGAGCAATGGTCTCTAGTTGCAATGGGGGAAGTCTAGGTTGGATATTAAGAGAAAACTATTTCACTAAGAGGGTGTTGAAGCACTGGAATGGGTTACCTAGGGAGGTGGTAGAATCTCCAGCCTTAGAGGTTTTTATGGCCCGGCTTGACATCACTGGTTGGGATGATTTAGTTGGGGTTGGTCCTGCTTTTGAGCATGGGGGGTTGGACTAGATGACCTCCTGAGTTCTCCCAACCCTAATCGTCTATGATTCTATGATAATCCTACTGCATGCTGCTCACAGTTGAGGTTAGAACAACTTAAAGAGTATCTTGCTTTTCAATCTCCTCTTCAATGCATTGGATTTTTGTCCATCTAGTCGTCTTAGACTTGAAAAGTCAGCCCATTAGTGGTACAGTGTACTTGAAACAGTTGCCTAAAACACTACAGTTTAAAAAGTTTCCCAAACATCTATGCATAGGTCTACAAGAGTTGCCATAGTTAATGAAGCCAATGGTTTATCCAGTCCATTATCCTTTCCCAACAGTGGCCAGTACTCTACTGCTAGGAGAGAGATGTAAAACCTCCATAATGGACAATTATGGGAAACTTCTTTCTAGTTGCAGATATTTAGTGATTCACTTATCTCCTGAGACAAGACATCCATTATAAATTTCTCTTAGCTAGCATAAATGTGGGTGCTCTTTTTACAGTGGTGTTGTTGTAGCCAAACCTGAAGAAGAGCTCTGTGTAAGTTTGAAACCTTGTCTGTCTCACCAACAGAAGTTGGCCCAATAAAAGAAATGACCTCTCCCACCCTGTGCTGTTCTTATAATTCGTATAAATGCCTGTATGTGAGATTCTTCCACTTTTACCCATGTTGAGTAGTTCCTTTTTAAGTAGCCTCATTGGAATCTACAGGTATCCTTTAGAAGTAGGGTACCACACAGAATTAGGCCGTAAGTCTCTTTTAATACTGCTTAGCTATTTTCCCAAATATATTGTAGCAGAGAGTTCCACTGGCTAATTCTATGATGTTTCGGACAACGTGGGCAATATCTGTATTTTTATTAGTATTATATGTACTTCAATTTACCTGCTTGATATTAGCCTGTCCGCATGTGGTTAAGTCAAAGGAGGCTACTAGGGAGAAACAAAACAATGGCAGAGATAAGATACTGGGTGTAAAGAACTTCAAGGGAGTTAAGATAAGAAGCTGGGACATTAAGTGTGAGGACTAAAAGGGGTCTGAATTGCAGTTTGCCCTGTAATTGTGACAGGTATATAAAAAATATCTGTTTTATAACGATTTTAAAATGTGTTTTGAGATCATGGGCAAAACTAATTCCTGTATTGACACTAATTTAATTACAATATTCATACTGTATTGTGTAACCTATAAAAATAAAAACTGTTTTATCACTGAAGTAAACTCATTTAGTAAAAATATCAAAGATCTAGTGTACTGTATGCTTTATCAATTAAAAAAAATTCTTGTTTTGAACTTTCCCAATAGAATCTCCTCTTTTCTGGTAGATTTAAAAGGTACATAAATCTTAATATGTGGCTCTTATTCAAATCATTGAAACTTTTCATTATTGAGCAACATAATGGTAAGTGATAGTCAACACTATCATTTGTCTTGTAGACAAGCTGAGGATGACAAAATAGTATCGTCTTTCTTAATTACTATTTTTACCAAAGTAGAGTTCAATGTTAAATGACACTTATGGATTAATGCTGTGTAATCCAAATATCTTGTCTGAAATGACTTCAGAAAACAGGTTAAAAGCAAGTACAAGGAAAGTGATACCATCCAGGGACTACCTTGAGTGTTTGAAACATGCTCCCGAGTAACTAAAATGCAGTTTTTAAAGCATTCCTAAGTTTCAGTTTACTTGCATCACTCACTAAAATTTTATCTGGTGTCTGATGTTAACTGGGACAAACCCAGCTAAGACACTTCAAAGAACACTCTACGCTTATCTTTTCAAGTGGGCTCAACAATCTGACTGCATACTATGATCCATTATGGCAGTACAAGTCACACAATTATCCTCCAGACAACATGTCATGCAGGTTACGTCATGCAGACAGCACAAGAGATAAGGGTTCAGAGAGAACTCCCCAAGCCTCTCTTCCAGTTAAAAGAAACTCCTCGGGGATTTAAAAAAAAAAATTGGTTGACTGCGTACTTTTTAAAGATACATTCTGCACAAGACGAACATAACCTTTTTAGAATGCATTTCATGCAGCAGCCCATTGTATTAATCTTTGCATTACCTTTTCAGGGCCGACCGTAACAAGTCTCAAAATGTATCTGTGTCATGAAAGATGTCACTTTATTTCTATTAAGCTGAATAAATCCACCTGTTCTTCCTGCTGAGATTCACACAAGGAAGTTGTGAGGAAAAACTCTAGCTGTTTTAGTCCTGAAGAGTAGAATAGAATGAATGTTGGTGTTCTATAGAGCCTGAAATACTGACAGTATCCCAGTGTCTTACAGTGAAGAAATAAGCTCATTCCTCCAATTTGTAACCAGATCTAGATTTCCTATATTGAACTGGGTAGTCAAATTCAACAAATGAGTGGTCAGCCTATCTAGGGGTTACATGGGGTGGTCGTAAGCTGTCAGCCTCCTCCCCAAACCCTGCTTTTCCTCTAGCATTTATAATGGTGTTAAATATCTTAAAAATGTGTTTTTAATTTATAAGGGGGGGGGTCGCACTCAGAAGTTTGCTGTGTGAAAGGGGTCATCAGTACAAAACTTTGAGAACCACTGATTTACACACTCATTTGGATGCAGCTTCATATTTTAAGCAACCACCCCCAAACTATGCCTTTCAGATTCAGGGCTAGATCCCTAGCCCATATGTATGTATGCAGGGTTACCTAAATCACCCCTGTACTGCGAGTGTTTACTTACAGCCTAGCCTTTAGGGTATTAGTCTATTGGGAGTTGCGGAGAGTCATCTCATGCTAGTAGATCTTAAGTACTATGCAAACTGCACCATCTCCTGTAGCATGTGGCCATCTGCTACTCCTGAGGAACCCCAGACATTGGGAGTGAAGGGGAACATAAGGGCTCTAAATAGCCCTTCCTTCACTATGCATTCTGCTCAAGGCCAAGGTTAATCACACATGCCATGCTCAGGAGAGCACAGGGTCAATTTCTTCTGGCAGATCCAGGGCTTCCCATGTTTAAAAAGATAAGGAAGAGCTGGGAGAAGGTGGACCATGTACCTCCCCCACACTGACCTGCTCTGCAGGCTGGACTTATGGGGGAGGGCCGANGGGCTTCCCATGTTTAAAAAGATAAGGAAGAGCTGGGAGAAGGTGGACCATGTACCTCCCCAACACTGACCTGCTCTGCAGGCTGGACTTATGGGGGAGGGCCGGCTCCAGGCACCAGCTGACCAAGCAGGTGCTTGGGGCGGCCCCTCGGGAGAGGGGCGGCACGTCCAGCGATTCGGCGGCAATTCGGCGGAGGGTCCCTCACTCCCGCTCGGAGCGAAGGACCTCCCGCCGAATTGCCCCGCAGATCGCGATCGTGATCGCGGCTTTTTTTTTTTTTTTTTTCTGCCTGGGGCAGCAAAAACCCTGGAGCCGGCGCTGGGGGGAAGCAGGCTACTCCATGCTGAAAGTTGGCACAGTGCTCATATTCCTTGAGGTCCCGTGACATGGGATGACTGCACATAACCCCCAGTACAGACTAATGCCTTAAAAGCACAAACTAGCTTCTAGGGCTGTAATTTAGGCCCATGTCTAGTAAATATTAATATTGCAGAGGCAGTGTAAATTTTAAAACTGTAGCTATTCTGCATTAAATAATAGTTCATACACAGATTTGGCACTGAAGCTTCTTTAAAACATGAAAGAGAACTGACACAGTTCAGAGCACTTATATTTCCCCTCAGTGGTCCAACAAGGGCACCCACTCTCAGGGTTCTGGCTCTCCGTCTGTTTCCTTTTTTGGGCGGAGACCCGAGTCACCCTGGTCAGAAGGAAGTGAATTTCCTGGCTGCACAGTTCCCTGCCTTCCAAGCAGAGACAGGCTGCCCATGCACATCTGATTTCTCTTCAGAGATGGTTAACAGTGTGACTACCCACAGTTATAGAAACCACATCGTTCTTTTAATTCAAGCCTATTTTCTTAAGGTAAAAGCACTACAGAGAAAACATATGAAAAATAATACAAGAACCTACACACATGCTAATAAGCTTACCCTGACCCTAACATAGACTCTGGCAAGGGATTTCCTTGTGGTTTCAAGTTCATCACATCTTCAGCTCAGAACAAGCACACAGTCTTATGGGGTCTCAGTAGGCCCACTCTTTCCAACCCTTCCCTAAGGATTGGGGTCCTCTGTGGACCATGGGTCCTTGCTAAATCAGGAAAAAGGACCTGAGCCTGTTTCAAGCCAAGCTATCTATCCAAAAATCCCTCTTATGTCTGTTGGTCCCTAGATAATCCAGTTTGAACTAGTGCATACTTATCCAGATGGATGGCTGTGTAACGCCGACAGACCCAGGTCGTCGGTGGGCAGGATCGAATCTGGGACCTCAGGACCTTAGTGCATGAGCCTCTGCTGCATGAGCTAAAAGCCAAGTGCGCGTTAGCTAAGGCTGTAGAGCAGACTCATTTTATCTCTCTCTCTAAGTGGTCTCAGTGCCACTAGTTGGGACAGACCACCGCACCCAGAAGGTGTATGGGTTACAGCTGCAACGCTGATAACCAGAGAAATTACATTAGCTTTCCCTTCATACAATAACACATACACAATTACATTTTTTACCTCAACGATATTAAATTTAATTCAGTCAAGTATGACAATATCCTGGATAAACCTTATAGAATTAAGACAATGTTCTTGTGAAAGACTGACCAGGGCATTAGAATTTTCTGCTACACACTTTACAAAAAATGTTGTTGGCTTCAAATGTTTCACCATGTGAGCTGAGGTTGTGTGTCAAATGAAATATATTCATGGAAAAAGTTAGATTGTTTGAAAGGAACATAAACTAGGAAGGCCAAAAAATATTGTCCCCTCTGATTCATTTTACTAAACCAGTCTGAGCCTTTTCTTAACTGTTTGCATGTCCCTTTGGAATGGTCAGGTCTTCTCTTCTTATACCCTTGTCACTTCTAACTGACTAACCAGATTTGATCTGTGCTTTCAGACCATCTTTCATCTGTTGATGATTTGCCTTTATCCTTTCTTGATCAGTTTTTACACCCTGTTGGGCAGTTTCATGTCTGGTTTTAAATTCCTTTTTTGTAAAACTTTAATTTTTGCCTTTATAGAAGCTACCACTTATTTCTTCATCTCTGTTCAAGAAGGAACAGAAAAAGCCCCCAAAACTTCAAGCTTTCCAGAAATATCTTCTATTTCTGACATCATCTTTGAATAAACTACCAAGACACCAAGCAGATTTAGACTCAGAGAATGGGTTATTCCTTCTTTAGGAAAGGAATGAGTGTACAGAGATGCATGATTAATTATTCTTGTCCATTTTTATTTACAATATATGCAGTTTCTGTATAACATAGTTTTAAACAGAAGTTATCGTTAGACAGCAAAAACAATCTAGCTTAGTCTTAATTATTCACAAAGCTGTAGAAAGCCATTGACAAGATTGCCTGTACTGTCAGCCACCCCATTCACACACAGACCCAGCACTTTGCCCTCTCTCAACCAGCTCTGGGTTTAAATCACTGACACATGGGTTCAGAAGCCAGTGAGATGGGCAAGGTCTCCTCCCCTCACACTCTGCTGTGACTACAACCACTTTTCTCTAGAGTTGTCTTATACAAAAGGGTAACACTGACAAAGTATAGCTCAGTTTCCCCCCCATGCCCTCTATGCTGTGTGTTCCTGCTGTGTCTTGATTAAGGCTAGGCTGCAAACCATAGGGGGCCTATCACTGGTTTGATGGTATTCAGCAGACTGCAAAATGGGATGCCCCTGAAAGACAATGTGTCTCCATTACCTTAAATGCTCCCTAATTGAACCAACATTTTCAGACTGGGACCATGTGTGCTGGTTTAACTCTTCATTAGAAGAATCATTTCCCTCTACTATAACATGCATGTTATGATATTAATGAGATAGATGAGGTAGGTGAGGTAATATATTTTATTGGACCAATTCTTGTCTCTCTCTCAACAACAAAAGCTGGTCCAATAAAAGATATTGTCTCATCCACCTTCTCTCTAATATCATGGGACCAACATAGCTACAACAATTCTGCATACATGAAGTTAATGAGTTCTATATCAGTCATAGCACCGTGGGGCAAATCCACACCTCACCTCTAGGGCAGGGCAGAAGGGAAGAGGCAAATGTGGGGGAGAACCCCAGCACTTCCAGCTCTCACAAACATATTATGACTCCAGCGATTATGGGGTGGTTTTACACAGCTCATGGAAAATATGATGAAAAGCTGCCAACTCACAGATTTTTCCTTATTCAAAATTGCCATCATATCCTATTAGTCAACGGGGCTGAAGCCAGCACAATGGCTCTCATTTCTCTACAATCTATCTGATTGTGGAAATGAGGCTGCCCTTAATATAGTTGGCTGTCAAATCTCATTGCCACTCTATGATTCAGGGGGCTAGACAGGACACAGGGACTGTGAAGAGCCACAGGGACACTGTGAAAGATGGATGGGGTGTTTGAGGGGGACCAGGAGGCAGACTGATGGGTTGCAGGAGAACGTGGTACAGGGGATGTCAGGGGCAAGAGGAAGGCTGAGGAGAGTGAGGAAGATAATGAAGGGGGTGGACGGTGGAGGGGATAAAATGGCAGCTTCCTCAGCCTGGGGGACAATGGTGTGTAAGAGGAGTCCTTTCTGAGCAGCTAGGGGGGAGGCAGTGTTGCCAACTCTCATGATCAATTTGTGAGTCACAGGATTTTGGAGCCTGCAGGAGAAGCTGTCGTGAGGACACAAGAAATTCCTCCAATCTCATGATTTTCAGGGCTGAAAACCTTGAGGCTGCAGACCGCACTGCATACATGACCTGCCCTGCCACTGAGACGAGCCTTCATGTTTGGCTATAGCACCGAGAAAGGTAGGGAAGGGGGGAGTTGGGGAAGTGGTGCTGCTGGGACTTGGACAGAGGAGAAGTCCTAGGGGAGCAAGATGAGAAGTGTTGCTGCTAGGTCAAGATGGTCATAAGAAATTGATGGCAGTTCCCTTATCTTAGGGCTGAGAAGTGGGTAAGGGAAGTCTGGGTCTGAGCAGCCAGGGATCTTTGGGTGCATTAAAGGTTGTTTTTTAACCCAAAATTCTCTCTCACACTCACACTTTGGCAGAGGAATAAAGACGAGTTTAAAAATCTCATGATTTTGAGGGATTTGACTCATGATTTTTGATCTCTTGAGGTTGGCAATACTGCCACCCCCTGTGTAGCACGATACTCAACTATGCAGAGGAATGATGTGTAATTAATAAATCCAGGAAGTTGGAATATAGAGGGGAAATGATCTAGCGGTTAAGGCATTAGCCTAGGCCTTAGGAGACCTGAGTTCAAATTCCTGCTCCATCACAGACTTCCTGTGTGATCTTTGGCAAAACAGTTAATCTCTCCGGTCCTCAATCCCCATCTGTAAAATGGGAATAATAATTTACAGGGTTGTAAGGATAAATACACTAAAGATTATGAGGTATTCAGGTACTATAGTAATGGGCTTATAGAAGTATATTAGATAGTTGAAGGGAGTATGACTGGGAAGTAGATGCATGTAGTAGCACAACTCTGAGGTACCTGAATGTCTGACTTCTCTTCCATTTGTTCATCGGTTACCTGTATTTTATGGGTATACATTTTCCGAAGTTGTTGGCTTGGGTTTTTTTGGGGGTGTGGGGTGTGGTGGGGTGGGGAAGGGTGGCAGCATAGAGGGTTGTATGAATGTTGTGACTTAATTTTCTGACAAAAAAACAGGCTAAGTATTTATGACCAAAGGAGCCAAAGAATGTCTAGCTTACAGAAAGGAAAGATTGGCTATGATTACTTAATGTAAATCTTCTTTACAGGATATAGCAATCATCCATTCCTTGTTAAGAATGGGGAAAAAACAAAGAGAGCATGAAAAAGGAAGATGAGGAATAACCTGTTATTCTAGGTGAGATGAAGACAAAGTTGTGTTTACTGACTGAATCAGTATGCAAAGATACAGCTTTCTTGGTGTTTCTTTTATGATGTTACAAACTTGAATCTTTATATAACTTCTTTTTTTATTTAGCACTAAATGGTCTATATTGCCTTAAGGTGAAGAGGTTACTTAAGGCTGGTAACATCCGTTGCTGAGGCATGATAACTCTAATGGTGGATGGGAAGTTTTAAAATTTTTAGCAAGGAACAACAAAAAATATAATAGTAAAACTTACTGGTGACACATCGTGTAGAGCTTTAGATATTTAAAGCATTCTATAAATATTAACTAATTAATATAAACCTCACAATTCCCATGTATGGTAGGAAATTAAGTATTATTAGCCCCATTTTGCAGATGGGAAAACTGAGGCGCGGAGTTTGAGACTTGCCCAAGGTCACACACCAAGTAGTATCAGAATCCATGTTATTAGAACCCATGTGTTTGACTCCTAAACTTGGGCTTTTATCGATACCATGATGACTCTTTGTGGATACAGACATATTTTCAGATATAATATAGTTAAGCAAGTCACATACACTAAAGAAGATGATTCTTCTAATCCTTTTATTCTCAATTTGTGGCGACAAACATGAAGATGAAATGTTGTTCTTGCAAACAAAACAGCTTGAATAAAGAGTGATTGTCCCAAGAAGATGGTATCAGAAAATAATTTAAAATATAGAATAAAAACTTAAATCTGAAATTGGTCTTCAAAAATGGAAATCACAATGATTTCTCAAAGGGCCAGAGTTAAAAGACCATATCAAAGAATCAGCAAAATAGATAAATCACCCAAAGAAATGTGTAGGGCAGTACCTAAAGTCAGAAGAGGTTCCTTTTGCATCAGCTTCGGACTCAGGCTAGGTGTACATTAGAAACTTTTCCCAGTATAGCAACATCAGTTAGTAGGGTGACCTATTTTTTACAACATTTCTATACTGGCAAAACCCCTAGTATAGATGCTGCTATACCAGCAAAAAAAAGAAAAAGAAGCTTTTTCAGGTATACCCGTTCCCTGAACAAAATAGGCTATATGTTTTGTGCTAGCAAAAGCACTCTTCTGTTGGTATAAACTACATCCACATTAGGAGGGCTTGCTGGTATAGCAGTACTGATATAGGCCTAGCCTACACTAGAAAAAAGCCAGTATAGCAAACTGGCAAACTGAATGTTAGTGAGTGTATCAATTGGATGGGGAGAATGTCTTTATTCCTCTCAAATAAGGTCACCTGTTATTAGAAGCAAAAATAACTTGTTTTCATTTGAAAATCACTTGTGAAATAAAGACACAATGTCCTTCAGTAGCTGAGACTTGCATCACTGTACTTTCACACAATGGAGGGACTTCAGTAAGGCTCAGTGAAGGTCCACTCCCCAGACCCATGGATTACAGATATATTGTGGTAACATCCAGGAGTCCCAGTCATGAGTCAGGACTCCATTGTACTAGGCACTGTGCAAACATGTGTAATCCCCCTTTGCTAGCTCCTAGAACACTGGACTGAGCCTCTTGGGTCACGCCAGTGGAGACACAGTGGTGTGATTTTCAAAATGGCACTGTGACCGTTGTCCCAGGGGAGCCAACTGAGGTCACTCAATTAGGGTGAACTGCAAAGAATGGGGTAGACAATCCCCAAAGCTGGTGGATATTCCAAAACTCAGATTTACCAAGCCAGCACAAAACAGCTTCTATAATACCTCACTGGTTACCCAGAAGCCAACAACACAGTTCCCTTAAAGTAACCCAGTCTTAGGCCTCCACCCAGACACCCAAGTCAAATATGATGAGGATTACTGAAAATCATATTAATCATATAAAAAAGTTCTACCAATCCATAGGATCGGACACATTACTTCCTAGGTTAATTAATATTTCAGATCTTACCCAAATACATACTTACAGCCAATTCTTATTAACTAAACTAACATTTATTAAAAAAGGAGAGCGGGTATTGGTTAAAAGATTAGTATACATACAGACATGAGTACAATTCTTGAGATTCAGATTCATAGCAGAGATGGTGAGCTTTGTAGTTGCAAAGAGTTCTTTCAGAATTAATTCATAGGTTATAATCCAATGTTTATATTTAGGGTGATTCCAGGTTTAGTACTGGAGATCTCAATTTTGGGCTTAAGCTTCCCCTATATGAAGCATCAAGCAGATCTGAAATGAAAAGGATCAGGACCCAAGCATCTTTTTAAAGTTTCAGGCCTTCTCTTGACAGGTCAGAGTCCTTCGGCGAACAATAGGCAGTCATGGGGACTTTGAAGTAGGTCTATTTCCTAAGCATTACTGGTAATTAGCTACACAAATTAACATAAGGCAATTTATCCATTAGGCAGACTATCACAAACTTTAGAGAGACATATAGACAATGACATTATTGAACCCAAGATTCACCTAAATGTTAATATTCTCTTTTGATCTTTGAATCAACAGCTATAGTGACAGACAAGAACTGTCTGTTTACATGGCTAACATTTGACAAGATATGAGTACATACATACAATTAGGATCATCTCTAATTTCTAAGAATATAGGTTTGCATTTCAAAGTTCTAGACTATCTACCATGCAATGGCCCTAATTACCATTTACATACCTTTCTAACATCTCTCTAATGGTTGACTCTGGGTCAATTTATCCTGCAAGCTGCTTAACCCTTTCTGGCCATGTGTCACACTTGGTATAAGATTCATTGCAATTATATAACAGTGGTGGCAAAAATGGTTTGCATGGTCATACTTTAATCAGATAACGTCACAGGCACCCTCCATCCAAAATCATGTCAGGTTTTGTGTCAGTACCAGATGGGGGACAAACCTTCCAAAAAGGGACTGTTCAGTTTAACACCAGACCAATCGTCTGCCTACTCTGAACACTGCTTCCCATGCTTGTTGTTCAGGGTGGGGACAGAATAGACTGGAAACTACTACAAAAACTAGTGGGAAGTTTTGGACGAAGTGATTTATATAGACAGTTTTCTGGGCCAATTAGGAGCCAGGACTCCTGAGTCCCTCAGCGGGAGGAGACTCCCCTCCCGCTGAGGGATAGGCTGCCTCAAGGACAAAAGGATCAGTTCTGGTTTCACTTTGGGGCTGTTTGAGTATTGACTGAGTTTGGAGCTGAGAGAAAAGCAGAGCAGCTTGAGGAGTCTTTAATCAACTCCCACTCCCCACACAAAGGGAGACTTCGAGTTACTGTTGGATGTAGTATGTGATGCATGAGTGCCAGCCCCGCAGAGACCAGCAATCGGAGAGGCAGAGAACTAACCTAGTGTTGGCTACCTACAGCCAGCTAAGACTTGCAGAGGATTCTGGACCAGGGAGCCAGGAGAGGACCCTGCGCCACCCAGGGATGAAGACACCATAAGGGAACTCTTCTCTTTTTCTTTAAGCTGGCCAGTGTTCAGCCCCGCAGCACTCATCGACTAACTTTTCTTCAGCGTCTCATCTGTCTGGAAGGGTGCTGAGGGTTGTGTGCAGTGGTAAATGCAGGGAGGTGTGGAATATGTTATATTGTTGATGTTTTAGTATTTTTGTTAATCTTAATTCTTTCCTTCCCTAGAGCCTCTGTGTCCTGTCCCCAATAAAATCCTATGTGTTATACTGTTCTTTTTGAGTGTGGCATTTCATTGGCTGGAGCTTGTATTGTGGTGGTTGTGTACTGATTTATATTCCTTGTGAACAGAGTAGTAGAATGTACTTATTTACCTTGTGTCCCAGGCACAGAGAAGAATCACCTTGGTTGGAGGCATGAGGCACTGCAGTAAAAAACCCAGACCCAACCCATGTGAGGAGGGGGGAGAAGCCCCTCTAATTTCTAATTAGCAAGCACTAGAGAGGAGACTTGAGCTATGCCTCAGGGGAGGGGCTATGCTCAGAACAAAGAAATGGTCCTAACCCCAAACAGTTTACTGTCTAATGTCATGCTTCCTACTGACTGCTGAAAATGCATCTGCTCCCTTAGGGTATGTCTACACTACGAAATTAGGTCAAATTTATAGAAGTCAGTTTTTTAGAAATCGTTTTTATACAGTCGATTGTGTGTGTCCCCACATAAAATGCTCTAAGTGTATTAAATCGGCGGACTGCATCCACAGTACCGAGGCTAGCATTGACTTCCAGAGCATTGCACTGTGGGTAGCTGGGGGTAGCTATCCCAAAGTTCCCACAGTCTCCACTGCCCATTGGAATTCTCGGTTGAGATCCCAATGCCTAATGGGGCAAAAACAGTGTCGCGGGTGATTCTGGGTACATGTTGTCAGCCCCCCCCCCCCCGTGAAAGCAACGGCAATCGTTTCGCGCCTTTTTTCAGCCCAGATGCCATAGCACTGGGATCATGGAGCCCGCTCAGATCACCGCGGCAATTATGAGCACTATAAGCACCACACGCATTATCCTGGAGCATATGCAGAACCTGCCAAAGCAAAACCAGGCGAGGAGGTGACGGCAGCGCGGTGATGAGAGTGAGGAGGACATAGACATGGACATAGACTTCTCACAAAGTACGGGCCCCAGCAATGTGCACATCATGGTGTTAATGGGGCAGGTTCANCGCCAGACAGCTACCGGTCAGTCGGACATCAATTTGGAGTGGGCAAATCTACTGTGGGGGCTGCTGTGATTCAAGTAGCCCACGCAATCAAAGACCTGCTGATATCAAGGGTAGTGACTCTGGGAAATGTGCAGGTCATAGTGGATGGCTTTGCTGCAATGGGATTCCCTAACTGTGGTGGGGCGATAGACGGAACCCATATCCCTATCTTGGCACCGGAGCACCAAGCCAGCGAGTACATAAACCGCAAGGGGTACTTTTCAATGCTGCTGCAAGCACTGGTGGATCACAAGGGACGTTTCACCAACATCAACGTGGGATGGCGGGGAAAGGTACATGACGCTCGCGTCTTCAGGAACTCTGGTCTGTTTCAAAAGCTGCAGGAAGGGACTTTCTTCCCAGACCAGAAAATAACCATTGGGGATGTTGAAATGGCTATAGTTATCCTTGGGGACCCAGCCTACCCTTAATGCCATGGCTCATGAAGCCATACACAGGCAGCCTGGACAGTAGTCAGGAGCTGTTCAACTATAGGCTGAGCAAGTGCAGAATGGTGGTAGAATGTGCATTTGGACATTTAAAAGCACACTGGCGAAGTTTACTGACTTGGATAGACCTCAGTGAAACCAATATTCCCATTGTTATTACCGCTTGCTGTGCGCTCCACAATCTCTGTGAGAGTAAGAGGGAGACGTTTATGGCAGGGTGGGAGGTTGAGGCAAATCGCCTAGCCGCTGATTACACGCAGCCAGACACCAGGGCAGTTAGAAGAGTACAGGAGGGCGCGGTGCGCATCAGAGAAGCGTTGAAAACCAGTTTCATGACTGGCCAGGCTACGCTATGAAAGTTCTGTTTGTTTCTCCCCAATTGGTTCACTCTACTTCCTGTAAGCTAACCACCCTCCCTTCCCCCTTCGATCACCTCTTGCAGAGGCAATAAAGTCATTGTTGCTTCACATTCATGCATTCTTTATTAATTCATCACACAAATAGGGGGATAACTGCCAAGGTAGCCCGGGAGGGGTGGGGGAGGAGGGAAGCACTGGGTGGGGTGTGGGAGGAGGGAAGGACAAGGCCAAACTGCACTTTAAAACTTAAAAACTTTAAAACTTATTGAAGGCCAGCCTTCTGTTTCTTGGGCAATCCTCTGGGGTGGAGTGGCTGGGTGGCCAGAGGCCCCCCCCACCGCATTCTTGGGCGTCTGGGTGAGGAGGCTATGGAACTTGGGGAGGAGGGCTGTTGGTTACACAGGGGCTGTAGTGCTGGTCTGTGCTCCTGCTGCCTTTCCTGCAGCTCAACCATACGCTGGAGCATATGAGTTTGATCTTCCAGCAGCCTGAGCATCGACTCTTGCCTTCTGTCAGCAAGCTGACACCACCTATCATCTTCAGCCCGCCACTTACTCTCTTCAGCCTGCCACCTCTCCTCGCGTTCATATTGTGCTTTCCTGCACTCTGACATTGTCTGCCTCCGCACATTCTGCTGTGCTCTGTCAGTGTGGGAGGACAGCAGGAGCTCAGAGAACATTTCATCCCGAGTGTGTTTTTTTCGCCTTCTAATCTTCACTAGCCTCTGCGAAGGAGAAACATTTGCAGCTGGTGGAGGAACAGGGAGAGTGGTAGTTAAAAAGACACATTTTAGAGAACAATGGGTAGACTCTTTCACGTTAAACCTTGCTGTTTACATTACATATCACATGTGCTTTCATTACAAGGTCACATTTTGCCTCTTATATTGAGGGCCTGCTGGTTTGGTGTGAGAGATCACTCACGCAGTGCCAGGCAACAGAATTCGGCTTGCAGGCAGCCATGGTAAGCCACAGTCTTTTGGCTTCTTTAACCTTCATAACATGTGGGGATGGTTTCAAACAGCAGCGCCCTCATTTCCCATACCAAGCGGCCATTGGGTGGGCAATTTAAAAGGAGGGGCTGCGGTTTGCGGGTTAGCATGCAGCACAAACCCAAATAACCTCCCCCACACACACACAATTATCTGGGATGATCGCTTCACCCCTCCCCCCACCACATGGCTAACAGCGGGGAACATTTCTGTTCAGCCAAAGCCAAACAGCCGAGCAGGAACGGGCACCTCTGAATGTCCCCTTAATAAAATCACCGTATTTCAACCAGGTGACCATGAATGATATCACTCTCCTGAGGATAACACAGAGAGATAAGGAATGGATGTTGTCTGAATGCCAGCAAACACCGGGACCATACGCTGCCATGCTTTGTTATGCAATGATTCCAGACTACATGCTACTGGCCTGGCGGAGTAAAGTGTCCTACCATGGCGGACGGAATAAGGCCGCCCTACCCAGAAACCTTTTGCAAAGGCTTTGGGAGTAGATCCAGGAGCGCTTTCTGGAGATGTCCCTGGAGGATTTCCGCTCCATCCCCATACACGTTAACAGACTTTTCCAGTAGCTGTACTGGCTGCGAATGCCAGGGCAAATTAATCATTAAGCATGCTTGCTTTTAAACCATGTGTAATATTTACAAAGGTACAACTCACCAGAGGTCCCTTCTCCACCTTCAGGCTCCGAGTGCACGCCTTGGGTTGGTTCGGGGGTTACTGGCTCCAGGTCCAGGGTGAAAAACATATCCTGGCTGTTGGGGAAACCGGTTTCTCCGCTTCCTTGCTGTGAGCTATCTTCAATCTCTTCATCATCATCTTCCTCGTCCCCAAAACCCGCGTCCGTGTTGCGTGCTTCTCCATTGACGGAGTCAAAGCACAGGGTTGGGGTAGTGGTGGCTGCACCCACTAGCATGGCATGCAGCTCATCATAGAAGCGGCATGTTCAGGGCTCTGACCTGGACCGGCCGTTTGCCTCTCTGTTTTTTTGGTAGGCTTGCCTTAGCTCCTTAATTTTCACACGGCACTGTTTTGTGTCCCTGTTATAGCCTCTGTCCTTCATGCCCTTGGAGACTTTTTCAAATGTTTTGGCATTTCGTTTACTGGAACGGAGTTCAGCTAGCACGGATTCGTCTCCCCATACAGTGATGAGATCCCATGCCTCCCGTTCGGTCCATGCTGGAGCTCTTTTGCAATCCTGGGACTCCATCATGGTCACCTCTGCTGATGAGATCTGCTCTCACATGCACCTTGCCACACTGGCCAAACAGGAAATGAGATTCAAAAGTTCGCGGGCCTTTTCCTGTCTATCTGGCCAGTGCATCTGAGCTGAGAGTGGTCCAGAGCGGTCACAATGGAGCACTCTGGGATAGCTCCCGGAGGCCAATACCATCGAATTGCGTCCACACTACCCCAAATTTGACCCGGCAAGGCCGATTTCAGCGCTCATCCCCTCGTCGGAGGTGGAGTAAAGAAATAATTTAAAGAGCCCTTTAAGTCGAAAAAGGGCTTCGTCGTGTGGACGGATCCAGGCTTAAATCGAGGTAACGCTGCTAAATTCGACCTAAAATCGTAGTGTAGACCAGGCCTTAGTGACTGGGCCCCACTTCTAAACTAGCATTTGCAACTCTGCACTTAATCCAAGTCTTTTAATATGCAGCGTTAGAGGTGCATAAGAACCTGTATCAGTAAGAGAGGTGTAAAGGCTAGGAGAATAAAAGTCCACAAAACATTATATTTTTAATTAATTCACTTTCTCCATTGTGCATGAGCTCCTTTTTTTATATCCCATGAATTTAAATGACGAAGCTTTACTGCCACATTCACAGAAAAAAACAAATTTTAAACATTCACAAAAAAGTATTTGTAAAGACTTCAATTTCCCTTTGCAAGCACAAGTACTGTGCCAGAAATACATGCATATGCAGTCAGGGAACAGAACTAACATCCAGTGACTTAGCTGACCTATTACAACTAAGCAACAGCTGAATTATAAATATTCTTTATCGATCCAAGGAGTTAATTATATTTGTTGAATAAATTCCAGTGTTGAATACAGTCAAGAAGTCATGATTTACTCAGCTATTCCATGAGACAGAAAAGAAGCTAAATTCATTCAACATATTATTCATTGGGAATTATTTGTTCCTCAGTAGCAAACTTCTGTTTGTACTGTTGTCCGAGTACTTATGCATACAGGAGGGAACAGACTCCTGGATCCTGTTAGGCTGAGACAAAATAGATCTGAGCAGGGTTATGATCTGAATTTAGTTCTCCCCGAAGGGAGGGGTCCGGATTTTCCCTTTTTTCCACAGTTTATTGATTGTTGAGTCAGTTACTACACCCAATTGGATCAAGACACTGTTAACATATGTAGTTTAACAACTAAAGACATGTTGCAACAAGAGGAACTGTCGATTAAAGCCAAAAGATTTAACAAGATCCCAAAGGAGTCATCTTTATGTTTATAGGTTTAGATAGAGGCAGCTTGACTGGCATGCCAATCCCTGGTACTAGTTACTCCAGGAAAAAAACAGAAGCCAATGCAAATTGCACAGTTTTAATATGGCAGGGAGCTAACTGATTAGCCTGACAGCTGAAGTTATAGCCTGAACAGGGGGATTTCATTTCTGGCTTTAACATGCTCACAAATCAAGGCCTTACAAACACTGTGCACATTGGTTCCAATTTTCTCAAGCAGAGAACAGGAGCACTACAGTCTGTTTTACAGTGATTTCCAAGGAGAACATCTGGTGATCAGAGATTTTTTCACAGCAGAATTGACCTTCTTCTGACTTGGCATTTGGGTCACTGTGCTCAGCTTTTTGAGTAGTGCAGGGAAGTCTATTAAGAGCTGTGGAGTGTAACCATGGATCAGCAATGCATCTCTCTGGCTTTCCCTTCATTATCTTTGCCAGCACTTCCTAGAACTCTGAGATGAAACAAGAGTATTCAGAATGCAAGGGGACTGTGAACAGTTCCAAAGTTTTGTGATTCTGAAAGTTGGCACAGAGGGACACGGTTTCAATTAAAAATCTATGTTCCAGGACGGTTGGTCCTACAGAACTTTGCTCCTGGAAAAAGCATCAGCTACAAAAGTCTCTGTCATAACAATGTGTTGGGAATAAAAGATCTCCTTGCCTTAATGAAAAGGTGATGCGTGGGAGGGTGGGGGGTGGGGGGGCAGGGAGGGGGCATGTGGGATCACATGCCCCCCCCCCCCCATTTGCTGCTTGGCTTCTACTGAGCATGCTCACATGGACTGAGCATGCACAGTAACCCTGCTCAAGCCTGCTGCCCTCACTCTAACCCCCTTATCGGCAGGCCTGGGTCATCTCTGCCTTAATGCTTCATTGACTATACATGAGGTCAGACACCAGAGCTCTGTTAAGAGATTTCCAGTTGTACTAAGCACTCCAGTGAATCCCACAGTTTTTATTACATTTTGAAAAAGGTTACCCAGCCTGATATGGGGGCATCAGTCTCTAGAAACTGGGGAGTGGGAAAATCTAAAATAGAACTAAACCTTCGAAGATTTCTTCTCCTTCACATTAGAGCCAGCCGAATGGCCTGTCATGAGGAGTGGAGGGGAGAGAGATACTAGCTTTCTATTCAGAATTTTTTGTTTGTATCTGAATAATCACCTGAAATAGTGAAAACAGAGCTCAGCTATCGGAAACTGTGGAAGCTTTGTTGATTACCATTGGTGGATGGTGGGGGGCAGACTTCACGTCCTGACATCATTGCTATGGATTACCTTTGCAACAGCAAACATTTAGTATTAGAACCATGGCATCAACCAGGAATTCCAGGAAGACTAAACTATAAAAAGGGGGTTAAAATAGATTTTCTGAACTCATCATGCCAGGAAAAAAAAAAAAATCAAAAGGCTGTTAGCTGCTGACTGCAGGTAAAATATACAGCACTGAGATTTCTCATGATTCCACCGAATTCCAGAAAACATCTAAGTAACTGAGTAGTTTTGCTCCAGGACAGTTTACGTGGATTAGCAATCTCCTCGCTATGGTAGAGACCCTCAGGACAGCACACAAGCCAAATGCCATTATCCTCCATTGATAAAATTAATCCATTCTAAGAGAACCTTAGAAATATTTGTTGTTAGAACTATTTGTAAAAGGTTTAGAAACCTGACCCATCAGGAAAGGTTAAAACAAATAAAATAAACTGAGCATGTTTAGTCTTGAGAAAAGAAGACTGAGGGGAGGGGGCGGGACCTAATAACACTCTTCAAATATGTCAAGGCTGTTATGAAGAGAATGACGATTGATTGTTCTCCATGATCACTGAATGTAGGGGAAGAAGTAATTAGCGTAAGCTCCAGCAAGGGAGATGTAGGCTAGATATTAGGGAAAAGTTTCTAACTATAAGGATAGGGAAGCACTGGAATAGGTTACCAAGGGAGACTGTGGAATCTCTGTCACTGGCGGTTTTTAAGAACAGGTTAGACAAACTCCTGTCAGGGATGGTCTGAGCCTACTTGGTCCTGTTTCAGAACAGGGGGCTGGACTAATGATCTCTTGAGGTCCATTCCAGCCCTACATTTCTATGATATAATCTGGACGCATAAAACTATTTCCCAGGAAATCACCATTGTAAATAGTGACATTTATGTTCTTGATGGAGTCTCTTAAAGAGCTGGGCAGTCATCCACTGTTTAAGGGTTTTTACTAGGGCTGTCACTATCACGATTAATCATGCTCTTAAACAATAATATATTACCATTTATTTAAATATTTTGGATGTTTTTTACATTTTCAAATATATTGATTTCAATTACAACACAGAATACAAAGTGTACAGTTCTCACTTTATATTTATTTTTGATTACAAATATTTTAACAATAAAAAAACCAAAGAAAGTATTTTTCAGTTCACCTAATACAAGCCGGTTTGTTTACCTGCCGCGTCCACAGGTTCGGCCGATCACGGCTCCCACTTGCCACGGTTTGCCGCTCCAGGCCAATGGGGGCTGCAGGAAGCGGTGTGGGCCGAGGGATGTGCTGGCCGCCCTTCCTGCAGCCCCCATCGGCCAAACCTGCGTATGCGGCAAGTAAACAAACCGCCCCGCCCCGCCCCGCCAGGGGCTTTCCCTGAACAAGCAGCGGACCGGCTTTGAGAACCACTGCTCTTACCCATCCCATAGCCCATGTATGCTCTGTTTCTTCTACATGTGTGGTGCTGCAGCAGCAACATAGTTCCTTCCTTCACATGGGAGGGCAAAGCCGGTGTAGCCCCAACCTCTAGGTTTCTTTTCAACTGTAAAGGAGTCCTATGCAGCTGCTGAGGATAAAGCAGGATTTGCCCCAGAGTTCCTCTGCCAAGCTGACCAGTGTTAATGCACCTGCATTAGGCATTCTCTTCCCTGTTTTAAAATATTACAGCGCTCTCAGACAATCTGCCTTTGGTCAGCCAGAGTAGTTTGTACCAGTATTATTACTCCTGTCCACTTGGACTGTAATCTCCAGTAGGGCCCCTCTGTGTTATGTGCAGCACTGAGCACACGGTCAACATGTCAGAAATAATAATAAGGTTAACATCATTGTTAATCTGCAACCCAAAGAAGTGGTTTTTTTTTTAGAAAAAGCTCCAAAACACAAACTCTCTACATTTCTGTTTGTTTTTTATTTCATGGAATCGTAGAATATCAGGACTGGAAGGGACCTCAGGAGGTCATCTAGTCCAACCCCCTGTCCATTCCAGTCCATTCTAGTCCATTCCAGAAGGATTTGTCCTTCCATGCAATCCAAGCAAAACATGAGTGATGCTGCACAAAAAAGAATAGCATGCTAGATGCTAACTTTTAAGGTATCTGTTATTTACTGAATATTTAAGTCTGTCACAGATCCAATGCACATAAGACCAGATTCTGGTTTCCTCTGTTCTGTTTTTAGACTGTGCCCCCATTATCATGGTATCTGAATTCACGTATTAGGGGACAGCACACACATACCACCCCTCATCCCCTTCATCCTTTGTGCAGTTGCATAGAGGGCAGCTGGAATCCTTGTGCACTCTCCTGTGCCTGCTAGCAACAAGAGGCCCATCAAAAGTACCACTTTAAAGGATGTTGAAATTGTCACTTCAGTGTGCATTTCCCTCATGTGCCAGTAGATATTCTGCCTGCCCCTCACAGTCTACTTGCTCTTCCACACCCGCCCCCACTGCATAGTGGTAGCTTTAAAAGCTACAAAATGATAGAGAGACATCAGAAGAGAGCAACATTCCTGCTAACCTGACAACTACTTTTCTGCCAAAGTTTCATCAGGCTGTAAAAAAATCAAGTATACTCTGCAGGTGTCTTTATTTATTTACTTAGATTTAAAATAATTTTAAAAATGCCTCTCCAATGTATAGGTGCTCTAACATCATTCACAACACAATAAAGCATTAAAGTAATCATTTCAACAGGAACTCACTTCCCCCTGCCCCGGCCCGTGGGGTCCCAGAGGCCAGGCTCCAGCCAGAGCCCGAACATCTATACTGCAATTAAACAGCTCTGTAGTGTAGCCCAAGCACAAAAGGAAGAATGGAGAGTAGCAAAATACAGACCCTGGACTTCAGAAAAGCAGACTTTGACTCCCTCAGGGAACTGATGGGCAGGAACCCCTTGGAGGCTAATATGAGGGGGAAAGGAGTCCAGGGGAGCTGGCAGTATTTTAAAGAAACCTTATTGAGGGCGCAGGAACAACCATCCCAATGTGCAGAAAGAATAGCAAATATGGCAGGCGACCAGCTTGGCTTAACAGTGAAATCTTCGGTGAGCTTAAACTCAAAAAGGAAGCTTATAAGAAGTGAAAATTTGGACAGATGTCTAGAGAGGATTATAAAAATATTGCTCGAGCATGCAGAGGTGTAATCAGGAAGGCCAAGGAGTTGCAGCTAGCAAGGGATGTGAAGGGTAACAAGAAGGGTTTCTACAGGTATGTTAGCAACAAGAAGAAGGTCAGGGAAGGTGTGGGACCCTTACTGAATGGGGAAGGCAACCTAGTGACAGATGATGTGGAAAAAGCTGAAGTACTCAATGCTTTTTTTGGCTCGGTCTTCACAGACAAGGTCAGCTCCCAGACTGCTGCACTGGGCAACACAGTATGGGGAGGAGTTGAGCAGCCTTCAACAGGTTAAAGACTATTTAGAAAAGCTGGATGTGCACAAGTCCATGGGTCCCGATCTAATGCATCCGAGTGTGCTGAGGGAATTGGCTGATGTGATTGCAGAGCCATTGGCCATTATCTTTGAAAATTCGTGGCAATCGGGGGAGGTCCCAGACGATTGGAAAAAGACAAAAAGTGCCCATCTTTAAAAAAGGGAAGAAAGAGAACCCGGGGAACTGCAGACCGGTCAGCCTCACTTCGGTCCATGGAAAAATCATGGAGCAGGTCCTCAAAGAATCCATTTTGAAGCACTTGGAGAACAGGAAGATGATCAGGAACAGTCAACATGGATTCACCAAGGGCAAGTCATGCCTGACCAACCTGATTGCCTTCTATGATGAGATAACTGCCTCTGTGGATATGGGGAAAGCGGTGGATGTGATATATAACTTCACTTTAGCAAAGCTTTTGATACGGTTTCCCACAGTATTCTTGGCAGCAAGTTAAAGAAGTATGGACTGGATGAATGGACTATAAGGTGGATAGAAAGCTGGCTAGATTGTCAGGCTCAATGGGTAGTGATCAACAGCTCAAGGTCTAGTTGGCAGCCAGTATCAAGCGGAGTGCCCAAAGGGTTGGTCCTGGGGCCGGTTTTGTTCAACATCTTTATTAATGATCTGGATGATGGGATGAATTGCACTCTCAGCAAGTTCGCAGATGACACTAAGCTTGGGAGAGAGGTAGATACGCTGGAGGGTAGGGATAGGGTCCAGAGTGACCGAGACAAATTGGAGGATTGGGCCAAAAGAAATCTGATGAGGCTCAACAAGGACAAGTGCAGAGTCCTGCACTTAGAAAGGAAGAATCCCATGCACCACTACAAGCTGGGGACTGACTGGCTAAGCAGCAGTTCTGCAAAAAAGGATCTGGGGATTACAGTGGACGAGAAGCTGGATATGAGTCAGCAGTGTGTCCTTGTTGTCAAGAAGGCCAAACAGCATATTGGGCTGTATTAGTAGGAGCATTTCCAGCAGATCAAGGGAAGTGATTATTCCCCTCTATTCGGCACTGGTGAGGCCACACCTGGAGTATTGTGTCCAGTTTTGGTCCCCCCACTACAGAAGGGATGTGGACAAATTGGAGAGAGTCCAGCGGAGGGCAACGAAAATGATTAGGGGGCTGGGGCACATGACTTACGAGGTTAGGCTGAGGGAACTGGGGTTATTTAGTCTGCAGAAGAGAAGAGTGTGTGGGGATTTGATAGCAGCCTTCAACTACCTGAAGCGGGGTTCCAAAGAGGATGGAGCTAGGCTGTTCTCAGTGGTGGCAGATGACAGAACAAGAAGCAATGGTTTCATGTTGCAGTGGGGGAGGTCTAGGGTGGATATTAGGAAACACTATTTCACTAGGCTGGTGGTGAAGCACTGGAATGGGTTACCTAGGGAGGTGGTGGAATCTCCATCCTTCTAGGTTTTTAAGGCCCGGCTTGACAAAGCCCTGGCTGGGATGATTTAGTTGGGAATTGGTCCTGCTTTGAGCAGGGGATTGGACTAGATGACCTCCTGAGGTCTCTTCCAACCCTAATAATCTGTGATTCTATTATTCTAAGCCCCGCTAGCCCAAGTCAGCTGCCATGGGCCAGCCGCAGGTGTTTAATTGCAGTGTAGACATAGCCTAAGTTGCAAACTCTAGTTTATGCCTTCAATCAAATATATACACTTATGATTAATTCACAACAATAAGCATTCAGTATCACATGCCTATGTGAAATCCTACTGCTTTAGTAAACATTTTTATAATCACTTCAGAAAAGAAAGTGCTCTAACTGGACATTCTAAGAACTGATAAAACTTTTGTCTGTCCTCCCAGGCAAAACCAGCCACAGTCTTTACTATGGCCAGACAAACAAATACACAACATGACATCCTAGCTGCAGGGTCCTTTGCATTGTTTTTTAAAGAGGAGGGCACATGTGCATGCACAAAGGTACACTCTCTGCTTCTTCCTCATTATAATTCCATGGAGTCATGAACAGGTAGAGAGAGGATGAGTACAGACAAATTCACAGACTGGTACATGCAAAATGCATGTGCCTATTTGAGAAATTGGCTCATAAAGATTTGCAATTTGTTAAAAATAATCCTGTTTTTCACGCTCTTTCTGTTCTTCACTCTGAACCTTCCGTCTTTCCCCTTCTGACTTGATGAAAAGTACTTTCAACTGGTGATAACAGTGAGAGACTTCAAATCCTAAATTGAAAATGTATCTGGAATTATTGAAGAGGTGTATATTGAAATTAAACTTTAGTAAAATTCACATTTCCAAGCTTTATATATTTAACTTATCAAAAAATAGGATCTCTGTCTTTTTAAGCGCCAGTAGCTCTATAGTACACATTGTCCCCGAATTCCTGTCCTTTTGACCTGTTGAGAGATGATAGACTAGAAATGCTCATTACACTACCTGCCTTACAGCGAAAAACAGTTTGCTTAGAAGCTTTATAAACACTGTCCTGGACCTGAGCTTGTGTAAGGCTAGAAGGACTGCAAGACAAAACTTGAGACTTCTTCACAGTTGATTACACAAGGCAATACATGGACACCCACTAAGGTTATTTACAAGTACTCTCAGAGATAACTTAGAATTCAGTCTCAACCCTATGGCTTACTACTGCTTTTGGAAGCTGCTTCTAAATTCCTATGTGGTGACTTTGAATTCATCTTTGCATTTGTAAAATCAGTGGACTGTTCACCAAACTCAGCACATAAGAATTGTAGTAACACAAAGGGCCAGATCCTGTCCTCTGTTAAGTCCCCTTTTATCACTCCAGCAGTGTAATGTGGCCTTAATGTTTCCCTAAATGGAAGGAATCCTCAGCTGATGTGGTGCTGGCTATGCAGCTTTCCCCAGCATAGGGCATGTTAAGTGCAGGAAATGACACCACTTGAGCCTTGAGGCTGCTCTAATTTGTGCATGAAGATGAAACAGCCCCTAAATTGCCCTGGGGCTTGGAGGAGCAGAAAAATGGCTTAATGATGTCTTTCCCCACTGCCCTTAGATGCACTTGAGCAGAGGGCTCACACATTCAGTGTCTCAGAAGCCCCAGAGCTGATTTGGTTGTTTCACTGTGTGTAAGGGGGATTGGCTTGACTGGTGGAGTGACAGAAAATGGACGCTGGTCATGGACAGGGAAATAAACAGTAGCCAGGGAATCTGTTGAAATTATTGTGGTTTTTTTTTAATTTCAGAAATCATAAAGCAGGATTATGTAGAAGTTTCAAAAACATGTACATTTAGAAACAGGCAGGGGTGCCAAGTTATTTATTTTAAAATAACCGTTTTTAAAATTTCACAAATTAAAAAAGTTAAAATGGAACTAGGGACAGGAAGAGATTATTTTTTATAATATAAACAGACAAAATTATGTTGAAAGAACATTATTAAAGTTGGACAAGTCAAGCCTCAAAAGTTAGGGAAGGCCAGAATTAAGGTTGCCTGTGTGACCTTAATTTGGCCCCCTTTGTGTATGTGCATAATGATCTAGTCTTTAATTACATGATCACATACTTTTTTTTTTGCCACCGGCGCCCCTGCCTCATTCAGTGTACAGGATGAGCTTTTTCTGGGGATGAATCAGGGTTGCGGAGAGAAGAACACTGTTCTCCGGAGAACCACTTCTTCATTTGTTGCAGAAGTTGGAAGGCATGTACCTATTGTGAAACCAAGGGGATGGTGGGCCTAGACCCGCCCTATAGGCGCAAGAAGTAGTGGTGCGGGGGGTGCTGCAGCACACTCAGGTTTTATGTGGGGTCCCAGCTGCCGGCCCCGCTCCCGGCCACACACGCAGGGTCCCAGCTGCTGGCCCTGCACACAGGGTCCTGGCTGCCAGCCCTGCTCCCGGTAGCACATGCGGTGTTCCACATCCCGGCTACTGGCCCTGTGCCTGGGGTCCTGGCTGCTGACCCCGCACATGGGGTCCCAGCTGACAGCCCTGCTTCCAGCTGCGCACACTGGGTCCCGGCTGCCAGTCCCCCACATAGGGCTCCACTATTGGCCCCGCGCCTGCCCCAGCCTCGTCCCCCTTATCCCTGTCCTTGTCCCCCCTTTCTAGAGACACGGCCCTGCTCCCGGCTTCAGCTTGAGGGGGTGGGGGACAAGTTTGGGGATAGTTTTGCTAGCTTTCAGCACCCGCACTATAAAAAGTGTTCCAGCGCCACTGGCCTACCCATAGCTAAAGGTGCTCTCTCTCATATGAGGGGGATGCACAATGGACCCAGGCCACAAATGAACACTGGGGACAACAAATGAAAATAAAGGGATGGGAATAAGGATCATAGGACAAAAAATCAGGTCACCAGAAGGAGACACCAAGCAGAGAGCTCCCGACAACACCCACTGCTTCTTAGGTGTCCAGGGTACCAGTGGACACCGCCCAGAGGAACTCTGTTAGAGGTATGACTTTACAAGGGAAAAGAAATAGGCCCTACAGTGGCAAAGCATCCTCCCCTCCACCCCTCTGTCCTGGTATAATGGATGGCCCTCTTGACCAGCACCAGGAGGAGATTGACAAGGAGGCCCCATCACTTTGTGGGACCACAGATAGGGTGTGTATAGATCAGGAAGTGTGGGGGAAAGTGCAGTTAGAAGCTCAGTAAGAGGTTCTAGAGGAGCCAGAAGAGGGGGTGCAACCTGATACATTCCATGTAGATGTGTGCCATGGTCTCCCTCAGGTATCGGGAGAGTTCATGAACCACACCAGGTACATTCTCATGGCTCCATGAAGGAGCCATCAGCGGATACCCCTGGTGGGTTGTGGGACTAGAGTGGAGTACAGATGGGGCCACTGCATTCCTTGCCCTCCTTAGGTTGCAACAGGTCTTGCCTCTTGGTGTCAGGGGAGGACACTAGAGCGAGGAAGCAAATAGTGTATGAAGCACGAGCACGTGCAGATATTTACTGGGTGTGGTTCAGAGGTGACCCAGCTGGATGGTGTTCAGACGATTTAGATTTTGTGTCAGGGGTGGCCAGGGAGGCTCATGGACAGGGGCCAAATGACAAGTTCCAGAGGACCTGGGGTTGAAAGGAATGTAATGAATGAGGCTAGGAATTGTAGGAACAGAAAGGATGGTCTCATCATAAAGTCAGTGGAATGCTGCCCTGGAGAATTAGATTCCATCCCTGGCTCTGCTACTGAGTTCTGGTGTGAGGTTAGGCAAGTCAATTAAACCAAACTTTTCAACGGTGGTCACTCATTGTGTGTTCCTCATTGTCTGGGTATCTGATTTGCCAAAGTGCTGAGTACTCATAGGTACAACTGATCTCAATAGCAGCTGTACTTTGAACATAAAAGTACATATATAATACTGAGTACTCTGAAAAATCAGGTTCTAGGTGTCTTAAATTGGGCATCCAAAATTAGTGTATACTTTTCACCTTTATATCTCTGGGCCTCAGATCCCCATCGGTAAAGTGGAAATAGTAAAACTCCCTCAGCTCAGAAGGGCACAGTGAAGGTAAATTAATGTTTGTGAAGCATTCAGATACTACAGTGATGAGCACTATAGAAAAGTCCATGTGGAAATTAGTAATTCTGTCTTCAGAGCAAGGTTTGAATAGCATGCAGTAATAAGGCATGGGACCACCCATTGAACAAGAAGAAGAAAACAAAATATTGAATGAGCACCATCCACCCTGTACACTGAATAAGTCAGGAGTCCTGTGGGAAAAAAATTGTATGTGATCATGTAATTAGAGCCCTGCACACCCCTATGTGAACGATACTCCTGTTCGGGAGCATGAGAGCTGCTTGCACACACTAGCGTGACCAGGGACAGCTGCTGGTGAGCCTGGTGCCTGTCCCAATGGGCAGGGCTAGAGGCAGCACAGCTATGCTGGAGGAGCTGCTCAGGATGGGCTCTGGCTTCTGTGAGCGGTGACCCAACATGCTTTTGCTTTCAACGTTGCAGTTCCTGGCCTGGTCGCTGGCCATGGCCCTGCTGGTCTCGTTTATTGTCACTGGAGCCCTGCAGCTCCACGGATATCTGCTTTATATCCATGGATATCCGCATCCGCAGATATAAATTTTGTATCTGCACAGGGCTCTATATGTAATTTAAGATTTTATCATACTGCAAACTCACAAGGGGCACAGGCAACCTTAAGTCTGGCATTTCCTAACTTTTAAACACTTGTAGGGCTAAGCATCACAGGATGTGCCTCCCACAGAGGGCCTGGTTGGCAGTGCTCCCTGCATTCCTGATTGGTCCATGCACACTGTTTAAGCCTGGAGGGGACACCAGGAAATTGTCTGTGCAACTAGGTGGATCCCCAGCTGTCTGCTACAACAGACCTTGCTCCTTCACCTTGCTTTGGTTCCTGGCTTCAGACTCTCAGCTTTGGTTCCTGGCTTCCGACGCCAGCTCTGACTCTTAGCTCTGGTTCCTGGCTTTCCATTCCACCTCTGACCATCAGCTTTGGTTCCTGGCTTCTGACTTTGGCTCTGACCCTCAGCCCTGCTTCCTGGTTTCTGATTCTGACTCTGACCCTTGGCTCCGGCCCTACCCAGTAGGCCTGACTCTGGCTCCAGTCCATTAGACCTGACCATCCATGTCCTGGCCATGACAGTTTGCACAAGATGTCCTTGATCTCTCCGTGATCGATATCCCAGCAGAGATATGGAGGGAGCGGGCATCCCTTTATCTAGTGAACCCCATGGGGCACCAGATTTGCAGAGGCGAGTCACTCATTTCCAAGCAAAGACTCATGTTCTGAGGCTCAAGTGACACAGCTTCTGGGGAACTAAGCCCTTTGTGAACAAGTGATTCAGCTACAAGCAAGAAACATAGCACTCCAGGCTCAGCTCATTGCCCTGCCACTGGAAGAGGGTTCCACCATGCCCTTAACCAAATGTTTCAATGGGAACCACAAGAAATTCAGGGGATTCCTTGATCAGTGTCACTTATTCTTTATGGTCCATCCCTGGACCTATCCCACTGATAATCAGCCTGTTAACTGGAGAAGCCTTGGACCGGGCCTCCCACTTGCTGGAACAAGATAGCGTGATGCTGACAGACTGGAATCCTTTTCTCTAGGCCTTCTCCACAATTTTTGACAACCCCCCACTGCACATGCTTGACTGAAGCCTTCATGCGGAAGGTGACAGGCAATGGATTTGATCACTATGTATGTCGCAGATTCCCATCGGCTAACAGCAGACATGGAATGGAATGAGGCAGCCCACTCATATCAGTTCTGAGCAGGATTGAGCAAGGAAGTCAAAGATGAATTAGCTCATGTGAAGACTCATATGGGCCTCGATCCATTTACTGATATATCCATCTGCATTGATAACCAGCTTTGTGAGCGGAGATAGGAGAAGAGGGGAGTCATGATGCTGCTGCACCATCACCCCAGAGCCTACTCCCCAAGCCAGGGCCGGTGCAACCCATTAGGTGACCTAGGCGGTGGCCTAGGGCACTAGCATTTGGGGGGCGCCGGATCTTCGGCTGCCCCGGTTGTCGTCGGCATTTAGGTGGAGGGAGCTGGGGGAGGGAGGGTGCGGGGAGGGCCGCCTGCAGCAAGTAAGGGGTGGGGCGGCACGCAGGGGAACCGCTCCCCGCCCCAGCTCACCTCTGCTCCGCCTCCTCCCCTGAGCACACTGCCCCGCTCTGCTTCTCTCCCTCCCAGCTGTTTGGCGCCACAAGCCTGGGAGGTGGGAGAAGTGGAGCGGCGACAGCGTGCTCGGGGANCGTGCCTCAGGGCGGAGGGGGGGAGCTGCCGTGGGGGGGGCGCCTCAGGGCGGAGAGGGGGAGCTGCCGCGGGGGGGGTGCCACAGGGCAGGGGGGAGGGGGGTGGAGAGGTGCCACAGGGCTCGGGGAGGGGGGGGCACAAGGTGGAAGTTTCGCCTAGGGCGCAAAACATCCTTGCACCCACCCTGCCCCAAGCCCGTGGAAGCTGGCCTGGCCTGAAGCCGATTTTGACCATTGAAGAAAGAGAACAGTGCTGATGCAACAACTTGCATTTTTACTATGATGAGACTAGACACACACTCTCTACATGCCCCTCAAGGATTCCTGCTTGGAGGAAGTCAGGAAACAAAAAAGCATAGGCCCCGAAGGGGGGCAGGCCTGGGCAAGATTTCGGCGTTACACCTTGGAACATCCCCGCAAGTCTTCACTGGAACCCATCCTGAGCCGCCTAGGCTGTTGCCACCTCTCTGGGTGCATATTCAGCTATGTATTCTGGGCAAGATGCAGCAGCTCCCACCACAGTGGGCCCTTATCAGCGCTGCAGATAACATCATGAATGCATACATGTCCCAGGCTCTGTGAATCTCCATCCAAGAGAAATCTCCAACTCTCTCCAAATCTCACCCAACTTCATGGAAACAATAGGAGCCAGTAACTCAGGAGACTGTGTTCCTAAAGAACACAATCCAGGAGCATTGGGAAATATTGTGGTTCAGTATGATCCATTCCCTGCACTTTCCCCTGATCCTCAGTATCACCTGCTGGCAAGATACAACCCACACATCCTCTGTCAAGAGGTTCCTTACTTTTGACTTTGGCTCTGACACCTGGCCTGCTTCCTGATTCTGGCTCTGACCTTTGGTTCAGGCTCTACCCAGTAGGCCTGATTCCAGCTCCACTCACTAGCTTGACTGCCCATGCCTTGACCATGACACTCCTGGCCAGTCCCAATTGCCATAGGCCCTAGCTTTTTCAGGCTTCTCATCCCAATCTCCTTGCCCAGCAAGTCCTAGTCTTAATCCTTCCTGAATCCACATCCCAGTCTCAGTTTCCTCACTGCTTCCGGCTCCTTGCCCATCTGTTCGCAGTTCTTTCTCCCACCCTGTCTCTCCTACCCCCTGCCTTACTGGCTCTAAATGTCCAGCCAGTTCCAGCCCTCCCTTATCCAGTTCTAGTCTCCTTGCCCAATCAGTCCCATTCTCTCTCCAGCTCCTAATCCCAATGTTTTTGCCCAGTCAATTCCAGGAGTTCCCCTGCTAGCCTCCAGTCCTAGTCTCCTTCTTTCATACTCTTTGTCCCAATCAACTCCCCAACACTGCCAGGTCTGGCTCTTATTCCTCTGCATCTATATCAGGAAGCTCCACACTGAAGGAGGGATCACTCAGAGCACAGGAGAGACAATCTCCCTGCTTTCAGTTCCACTGTCCAGCTCTGCATCCCAGCCCACTGCATCCCAGAACTACAATTGAGTGAAAATCCTGCTGAACCCTGCACAAAAGCATGGCCAGTGCAGACAGAATCTTTGAGGAATTTAACTGCAAAGCTGTAGGAAGCCTCTACTGAGCATGTACAAACAGCCATTTTTCAAATTTATAACTTGGCCAACTCGCTAGCCTACATAAACATATAACCTTATCACTTGTTAGCCTTACCCTCCTGCCCATTGTTTATGAAACCCACTTGTTATTGTTTGCCTTAAAATACCCTTCCCCCCCACAGCCTGCCAACACTTACACACCTGCTTAACTGTAGTACTCTGAGTAGTTTCATTGAAATCAATGGGATTACTCATTGTGGTTAAGTGTGTGGAGAAGACCTTAGGTCGCAAACTCTTCACAACAGAGACTATATTATACTGTGTGTTTGTTTATTCAGTGCCAAACACAATGGGAACCCAGTCTTGACTGGAGCCTTAATGTAAATATTACAAAATATCAAGGAAACCTCAGAACCAAGTAAGGAGGCAACACCACTGCATGAATGAACATTTAAGCTGAACTCTGTTGGAGAAAACCTATGCTTTGTCCCTCAAAATGTGCTGATTATATTAATGCTGCAGCATAGTGTCCAATTGGTGTAATTTGAAATAGATGAGGGACATGAAATCCTTGATTGGAAGGGGGGGGGTCCACCCTGTGGGGTTTTCTGCAAAAATCTGCTGCTTGGTACAATCTGATTATTTCATAGCTATCTAGATTTTTATACAGCACCTGTCATTGGGTTTTTGCACACCTCAGCCTTATATAAAGTGAGCACTTTAATCTCTCTCTCTCTCTCTCTCTCTCTCAATCTTCCTTTCAGTCTGCAGGGACTGGAATTTGTGAGGTTTCATTCCTTTTATATTTTTGGAGCAGGGAGGGGTCGTTCTTTGTTGGTGTTATGTGAAAAGTAGATCCAAGAGGTGGGTTTTGCAAGCTTTGCTCTTCAGAAGCATTTGTGAGGCCCTGGGGTAAAAGCATTTCTGCCAGAGAATGTGGCCCATCTTAAACAGAAGTTACGCCAATTTTATTGATGGTGCCTACATACTACGGTGGTGGGCACATTAGAAATGCATACACAGATGGAGAAAAACTTTGCAATATTCAGAGAAAGGGAAAGGCAATCATCCCAAACCTCCCTTTAATGTATTTGTTCAATGTTTTTAAAAGGCCTCTCAAGCACCCTCCCAATATAATACTGGTAAAAGGACTACAGAGGAGATGTGTAAAGTGTGTTTGTATACACAGGGAGTAGGTAAATTTATATATGATGTGTGTAGATATGTTATCTACCTATCTATGTTAGGGAGGAAGATTTGCAGAGTATTTCTGGGTGTATATGATTGGGCAGATATATGGAGTATGTGTATTATTTTTTGTAGCTACATGGAAAGGGACCGTTCTGTGGAGTGCTTGGAAAAACATGTATGTTACTGTAGATGTATGAATAGAATATTGGTTGAAAGCTGGAGGTGATGGCTGGAAAGCAGTATTGGCATGGATGAGAAGTGGAGAAAATGGTGCTCAGATACTTCCGCTAGGGATATTAAAAACATAAATAGAAAGGAAGAATTTGGGGATAGGGAAGGAAGAGGAGAGAACAACAGAAGGAGGGAGAAAGTAAGAGAATGTGCAAACGGAGAGGGAAGACAGAGAAAAGGCTGGTCCAAAACCGGGAAGGCTTTTCACCAACATTTTAATGTAAAACATTCATCTTAAAAAAAATATTGAATAAATAATTTGGAAAATTTCTGCCAGCTCTACACAAGGTGTGGAGGAGGGGTGGGAAGTGGGGAGATGTCAACCTGAACAAATAGTGTAGATTTTTTTCTGCAAAGAGTCTTTTTAAAATGAATTTATTTCATCCATGTTTGTGCCCGGTTTGTGTTCATTTTCTGCAGTTAGCTGTATGACTGAGTTTCACTGGTTCATGGAAACTGAATGGCAAAGTCCGGTGTGAGGGTTTTTGTGGACAGTGGGTTCTACATTCACCTGCACAAGAATTCATTCTAGAATGGCTTACACACTCACCCAATCAGGAAACAGAAACAATAACTCATGACTTATCAAAACTAACCAATTCATCTCAAAAGAGGATTGATTATGCCTAGGCAGAGGAATGCAGAGCTGCTCCATTCCAGGGAGAGCTCTAGGAGCCATGCTGTTTCCTGAAGGTCCTGTGCTTGGAATCAGTGCCTTTTCTGGGGTAGATTTCTACCCTATCACAGATGGACAGCTTCACTGGCTGCTGTATAGTGGGGACAGAGCTGCTGTCTCATCTCCTCCCTCCACCTGCCCCGTCTCACCCTCCTTGAGAATTGTAAAGTAGAAGCAGTCCTTGAGTGCAAGGGTTGTCCTTGTACTTTGTGCCTTCCCCACCTCACAGCTGCATAAGGATATGGTTCAATCTGGCCCTAAAAGCATGCCTCTGCAAATAAACTCTGAAAACAAAGGGATAATTTTTCACATAGAAGAAAAGTTTGCAGGCTTGGAGCCATGAAAATTCTTTGAATTACTCTTTGAGAAGCATTTTTGTCTACTTAAGAAGCTTTGAAATAAACATGCAGTATTGCCATGGTAGAAGGGGTGAAGTATTATTTGTCCCTTAGTGAATCCTCAAAGGAAATCAGACAAAGGAATAAAAAGTTTTGCAGCAGATGAGAAATTCCCCTACCTTTTATTTTCTCCCTGTTTATAATTGGTTCTGTTGATACTTGAGACTTCTTATGCATTCACAACAACATTTCTCAATTTAGTGAGCATGCCATGGCAATTGATTTAGACAATGCAATAGCTGTGACAGCAATCGGGAGGCACTCCAAATTTAAAAAGTAACAGGACACGCAAAATTGAAGCCTACTGACTGTTTTTGTGATAATTGAATTTCATTGAGTTTTAGCAGTGAGAAATGAGCAATAAAAGGGCTGTTTCCAAACTCAGTTCTAGGAAATGACCTGGGCAGCATGCATCAGAGAAGTATACATTGAGCATTTATATTCAGAAATCATCTGAGTTACTAATTCAACCCCCAAACCTTCAATTCCTTTTTAGCTGCATTTCAAATATAATAGGCAGGCCAGTGAGAAGAAGGAAAAAAAAGATAAAAAGAACTAATTAATTTCTTATAGCTCCAGGGCTGCAAATTGACTGTGTGGACAGTCTTTATATGTTCCAACCTGCAATGTTGTAAATGAGGATCTTCTCTGTTGCTGTGTCTCAGAATAGTTCATAAGTAAAGTTGTTTTCTTGACACTTAAGAACTTAATTTTGTTCAACAGAAAATGTACATTGGCTTTTTATGATGTTTGAACTGGTTGCTCCTGGAGTGATTGTATTTCCAGAGGTCACCCTAAGGTCTTGTTTTCAATAAGAACAGTAGTTCTCTTTATTTCTAATGCAGTTCCAAGTCACTTTGCTGGCATTCACCACTGGTTTTAGAGGAACAAACTTCGGACCTAACAAAAAAAAACCAAAAAACCACAGGTTAAACAGTTGCTTAGAATCTGTTTTCCATGGAAAATAAAGATTCATGACATGCCTTTCTATTGATCCGCATTCCCGCGAGTGAAAACCAGACAGGATTAATATAGAACTGCTATAAACAAAACCTCTGTAACTGTTAATTTGACTACAAATATTGTTTCTCTCATATGTTAGCAGCAGCTCTAGTTTTAAATAATTTCACCTTCTTTATAAGGCTGTTCCTGGAAGCCAAGGGTTTATCACCTGCCTTTTATTGGCTTCAGTGGGAGCTGCAGGTGTTCAGTACCTCAGAAACAGGTCATTAATGTATGTGTAATATAGGATCTGATCCAAAGCCCACAGAAATCAATGAGAAGATTCCTATTTACATCAATGGGCTTTGAGTCCAGCATGTAAGACTTGAAGTGCTGCCATACTGGGTCAGTGCAGCCTGACCCATATCCTGCCTCCGACAGTGGCCCATACCAGACCTGCAGGGGGAGTGTAAAGAACAGTGCAGTTATGGAGTGATCCACTCCCAGCTTCTGATCGTCAGAGGCTTATGGTGCATTTTTGACTATGTTGGCAAATAGCTATTGATGGACCTATCCTCCATGAACTTAGCCAGTCCTTTTTTTGAACCCAGTTGTACTCTTGACCATCATAACTTCCCATAGCAGTGAGTTCTATAGGTTAGTTGTGCATTGTATGAAAAAGTACTTCCTCTTGTTTGTATAAAATCTGCTGCCAATTAATTTCATCCTGTTTTTTTTATTGTGTAAAAGGATCAACAAAACATTTATGCTCACTTTTTCCACACCATTCATGATTTTATCAACCTCTTACATATCCCCATCTTTTCTTTTATAAGCCGAACAGTCAAAGTCTTTTTAGTCTCTCCTCATATGCAAGTTGTTCCATACCATGTATCATCTTTATTGCCCTTCTCTGAACCTTTTTGAGTTCCACTCTATGCTTTTGAGATGGGGAACCAGAACTAGACACAGTCTTCAAGATGTGAACACACTATGGATTTATATAGTGGTATTATGATATTTTCTGTGCTCTCTCACTCTGNTTAGTCTCTCCTCATATGCAAGTTGTTCCATACCATGTATCATCTTTATTGCCCTTCTCTGTTCCATACCATGTATTCATCTTTATTGCCCTTTTTGAGTTCCACTCTATGCTTTTGAGATGGGGAACCAGAACTAGACACAGTCTTCAAGAGGTGAGCGCACTATGGATTTATATAGTGGTATTATGATATTTTCTGTGCTCTCTCACTCTCTCATGGGATCTCTCTACTTGAGAAGAGGCTCTTAGAAGACCTCCACATTTATATCTATGGCTAGGACACACATTCCTCCCACCTCCTATTGATAATTGGGTCCTGGCCTCTACTGACTATCCCTCTAATCTAGGGCAGAGGTGGGCAAACTACGGCCCGCGGGCCACATCTGGCTGGTAGGGCCCTCCTGCCCAACCCCTCAGCTCCTGCCCCGGGAGGCTAGCCCCCAGCCCCTCCCCTGCTGTTCCCTCTCCCCTGCAGCCTCAGCTTGCTCCGCCGCCGGTGCAATGCTCTGGATGGCGGGGCTGCGAGCTCCTGGGGCAGCACAGCTGCAGAGCCGGGGCCTGACCTGGTGCTCTGTGCTGCGTGGTGGTGTGGCTGGCTCCAGCCGGGCAGCACAGCTGCCTATCCTGGTGCTATGGGTGGCGTGGCTGTAGTGCCGCCAGCTGCCGGTGCTCCAGGCAAGCACAGTAAGGGGGCAGGGAGCGGGAGGGGGGGTTGGATAGAGGGCAGGGGAGTTTGGGGTGGTGGTCGTGTGGATAGGGGTCGGGGCAGTCAGAGGGTGGGGAGCAGGGGGGTTGAATGGGGACAGGGATCCCCAGGGGGCAGTCAGGGAGAAGAGGTGGTTGGATGGGGCAGGGGTCCTGGGGGANCCCGGGAGGCTAGCCCCCAGCCCCTCCCCTGCTGTTCCCTCTCCCCTGCAGCCTCAGCTTGGTCCGCCGCCGGTGCAATGCTCTGGATGGCGGGGCTGCGAGCTCCTGGGGCAGCGCAGCTGCAGAGCCGGGGCCTGACCTGGTGCTCTGTGCTGCGTGGTGGTGTGGCTGGCTCCAGCCAGGCAGCACAGCTGCCTATCCTGGTGCTGTGGGTGGCGTGGCTGTAGTGCCGCCAGCTGCTGGTGCTCCAGGCAAGCACAGTAAGGGGGCAGGGAGCGGGAGGGGGTTTGGATAGAGGGCAGGGGAGTTTGGGGTGGTGGTCGTGTGGATAGGGGTCGGGGCAGTCAGAGGGTGGGGAGCAGGGGGGTTGAATGGGGACAGGGATCCCCAGGAGGCAGTCAGGGAGAAGAGGTGGTTGGATGGGGCAGGGGTCCTGGGGGAGGCAGTTAGGAAGGAGAGGAGGGGTTGGATGGGGTGGCGGGGAGCAGTCAGGGGACAGGGAACGGGGGGGTTGGATGGGACAGGAGTCCCAGGGGACTGTCAGGGGGCGAGAAGCAGGAGGGGGTCGGATAGTGGCTGGGGCCGGGCCACGCCTGACTGGGGAGGCACAGCCTCCCCTAACCGGCCCTCCATACAATTTTGGAACCCAGTGTGGCCCTCAGGCCAAAAAGTTTGCCCGCCCCTGATCTAGGGTAAAAGGAGGATGTTTATGACTAATGAAACTGCAGGAGCTTTGAAAGTCAGTGTTGCCTCATAGCTCAGCTTTATATTGAAGATGCATATATTGTACTTACAGTGCATTTATGGGGAGTCTGTGTGTTGCAGTAACATCCAATCATCTAGAAGCTGTAAGTTTCAATAAGACCATGTAGAACTGGGTTAAGAACTGTTGATTGAGGTCTGAGATATCTAGAGAATGGCATTAAAAGAAACCAGGAAATAACTTTTTTATATACCTGCCTTCCCTATAGAAATATAGTATAATGGGAAAAGATTTATACTGCTCTCAAAATGAAACAAAATTTAGCTTAACGAGTTTTTATCACTTGTAACAAGCTGGAAGTGCATAGAAATGCCTAAAAAGAGTAAGGCTAGCAGATGGTTTTTTCCCCTTAATTGCTGACTAAGCTGCTTTTATGTCTTTTATATATTCATAGAGTCAATCATGTTACCTTGAAGAGGGGAAAAAAACTGCTATGAATTTAAATATAATTCACAGTAATAGATTTGGGGCAGCACTTAATCAACTAGGTGCATTGCCTCTGCATAAATAAATGACTTTTTTGTACAACTGAATACGCCAGTTATGCATTGCACAGATAGCACAATATTCATAAAAAAAATGAGTTACACAGCCACTCTTCAATTTTCCCATGCAACTTTTACACAGGAGTCAGTGTGAATCAGGGCTGCCAGATTCAAAAATAGAAATGCCTTCCTTACTCATTTATGTAGAGGGAATGAGGCAGAGTTGGGTGAACATACTGTTGGACATGAAAATCTGATAAGTGTACACGGAAGCAACAATGGCAGCACAGGGTACCATAAGCCTGATGTTGATTGGCATAAATCATTAATTTGTATTTGATTTGTGATCCAGCCCACTGAGCACTGGGAAACAATACATGGTTGCAGTGCAGAGCTTAGAATTGCTCTGCTACTTCATTCTAAAGACCTGGTACATTCCAGAAGAATGGCCATTGCCAACTTTTTGCTCATATATAGAATCTGACCCCAAGGATGATCAATGCCCTTATATTGTGACAAAAAGTTTGAAGCCACATTGCAACAATTCAAGGAGAACAGGGAAAGCAAATGTGAGACACCTAATGGAAGAACATATTGGATACTTTCTGCTGCATAACACTTAACCATGCATGTGTCATGGGCATGATATAATGACACCACTAGAGGAAACATTGGGTAAGAAACCTTGAAGTTTCATGACACTGCCCAACTCAACACAGAAGGAAGGCTGCCCCTTGGATAATGCACTTTTCCCTTCTCTCTTCTGTTGTAAGTTAAATTGTACAAAAATCAATAGCTTATTAAAATATTTCAAACATGTATTTCAGACTGTTGTCCTCTGATATGCATGGGTTTGAGAATTTTATCTTTCAGCAGTATGTATATGTGTCAAGCAGTGCTGGGGATTTTTCAAGGGTTTTTTTCTTTTAATATTGGAATAAATACTAGAGCAGAATCCTGTGTAAATGTCAAAAGTACAAGCTAAACCTGCAGGGCATACTTTTTTTTCTGCTGACTCTGCCCCCTCTTTGCCTTGTTCAGAGTACAGGTGCACAAGGAGGAAATAATTCCTTGCATGCAGAGGAGAAGCAGGCTACTAAACCACGGACTTGCAATAGGAAGATTACATTCTACACACACCCCGAAAAGGCAAAAAGCTCTCAACAATTGCAGCTAATGTTTTGATGAATTAAGCTTGCAGCCGAGACAGCTATTTGTGCTTCATTTAATTATAATACAACATAGAACATCATACGTTAGCGCTTTTGTTTATTGCAACTTGTCAGCTGCCTATAAAATCTGAAGAATATGTTTATTCCCCTGCAAGGTGTATTTCATCGCCAATTATTTCACTGTCAGGCTTCAGTAGTCATTATGGGGTGGAGGTTGCCAGGGGAGTGCTGATGCTGTATTTAGACATTTTGCTAGTTAGGATTAACCTTTTAATGGTGACACTAAGATCGCCTTGCTTATCAGAAAGAGAGGATGAGCACCAGGAGTAACCTGGTGCAAGTCAATTAGGGCCAGATTCTGATTTCAGTTATGCAGGTGTAATTCAGGAGTAAGTTCACTGATCTCAGTTTAAAAACCATGTGAGATCAGAATCTGGCTCTCGATATCTCTTTTGGATTCCTCATCTGTAAAACAGAGATAATAATACTTACTCATCTCACAGGGAGAGTATGACGATTCATTAGTTAATATACTGTGCTTTGACTTTATTAGGTGCCGATTATTATGATGGAAATAAGCAAAACAGTAACAGCAGCTTTAATGTACATAGTTATCTTTGTTGTGTAAAGGTTTACATTCAGTTAATGCTAGTGTACACAGTTTTGATGCAATGTATACACTGCAGATATGAAATACCTGTTCAGTATTTGTGAAGAATCAGCAAAATTAGAATTAGGTTTGGAAAGATATTTGGCAGGTTGGTGGAGAAAAGGGGGTGGGGGGGGGAGGGATGACAATTTCCTCTGTGTTTTTCCTACCTTTTTCTGGTAATTCTTAGCTTGTTTCTTGAGCTGCTCTGAAACAGTAAATCATCTTTTCCATCCATTTACCCTGCAGTTTATCGCTGTTGGTAAATGGCCTTAGATAAATGTGCATTATCTGATTGTATATTTTCCCGTATCAGTTCCTCAAGTGGACCACTGATTGCACAAAAGTCTTTTGCATGCATACAGAGATGGGTTACTTAAATGTGACCTGGAGTCTTAGGGTGTGTCTACACTGCAAAAAAAGACCCTTGGCTGCGAGTCTCAGAGCCCAGGTCAACTGCCTCAGGCTCGCATTGTGGGGCTATAAATAGCAGTGTAGAAACATTTTGCTTGGGCTGGATCTTGGGTTCTGAAACCCAGCAAGGGAGATGGGTCTCAGAGCCCAAGCAGCACCATTTACACTGCTATTTTTAGCCCCATAGCACAAGCCTGAGTCGGTTAACCTAGGCTCAGAGATTCGCTGCCATAAGGTTTTGGTTTTTTTTGCAGGGTAGACAGAATCTTATTGCCCTGCCTGAAAAGCCATCCTGATATATGCCTATACAGCTAGAGAGATCTCTTCTGTCATTTTATTGCCAATGATCTAGCAAAAACAACAGTCCTATTCCAGGGTGGCAAATTCCCAGACTAAAGTCGGTTACTTACAGTGTGGCTACATGTAGTTACACCAAATTTACACTGTTATAACTGACATCAGAATCTGACCCTCACTTAGTAAAAATGTTTAACATCTGTATGACACTTAAAAATAACAAAATATTGCTGCTGCAGCCTGGTTATTTTGATTTATATTAGCGTCAAAAGGCTGGATTTACCTTCCAGTGATAAAATCCATCAGAGGTGGCTAAGGGGAGGAATACTAATGGGAGGGTCTCCTTTTGGAGTTTCTCCTGTATTGTTCCATCAGTGGGTGGGAGGGGCTAAGGTTTGCCCCACCCTACCCCCTTTAAAAAAATATGAACCCCGAGACCACCTATAAACATGGAGATCCCAGGAGGCCATAGCCATCTGCAGTCTTTGCACCACTTCTGGAACCATTTTGTCCCACCACTGCTCCCTGGCAGTGTGGCTCTAAAGAGACTTCTGTGGCCACAACTGCCCCCAGAACCCCATTTCCACCACAGAAGGCTCCAAGAAAAATTTCCCAGGGCTAATGGGAAGGATTGTGTGCATCTATCTAACCTTATTTTAACCCAATAAGGGGTACCGAACAGAATGTTGGGAATCATCAAGAAAGGGATAGATAATAAGACAGAAAATATCATATTGCCTCTATATAAATCCATGGAATGCCCACATCTTGAATACTGCGTGCAGATGTGGTAGCCCCATCTGAAAAAAGATATATTGGAATTGGAAAAGGTTCAGAAAAGGGCAACAAAAATGATTAGGGGTATAGAATGGCTTCCGTATGAGGAGAGATTAATAAGACTGGGACTTTTCAGCTTGGAAAAGAGGTGAATAAGGGGAGATATGATAGAGGTCTATAAAATCATGAGTGGTATAGAGAAAGTAAATAAGGAAGTGTTATTTACTCCTTCTCATAATACAAGAACAGGGGGTCACCAAATGAAATTAATAGGTAACAGGTTTAAAACAAACACAAGAAAGTATTTTTTCACGCAATGCACTGTGAACCTCTGGAACTCCTTGCCAGAGGGTGTTGTGAAGGCCAGTACTATAACAGGTTTCAAAAGGGAGCTAGATAGATTCATGGAAGGTAGGTCCATCAATGGCTATTAGCCAGGAGGGTCAGGAATGGTGTCCCTAGCCTCTGTTTGCCAGAAGCTGGGATTGGGTGACAGGGCATGGATCACTTGATGATAACCTGTCTGTTCATTCCCTTTGGGGCACCTGCCATTGGCTACTGTCAGAGGACAGGATGCTGGGCTTGGTGGACCTTTGGTCTGAGCCAGTATGGCCGTTCTTATGCACCTGGGAGTCACCACACTGCCTAGCGAGTGTTGTGCTCTGCACAGATCTGTAGGCAAAAGCAGATAATCGACGAATTTGAATGGGAAATTTTGTTGACTTCATTTTGCCTCTTTTTTTTATATTTAATATCTTTTTTCTAGGCTGTATTAAAGAAAAATGGCTACAATTACATTGCCTGAAAAGGTAGTCTCTTTGGATGTAAACAGCAGCCTGCTGTTAATTGTTGAAATGTTTTGACTAACTCTAAAGCTCATCACAATCCCCTAAATTTTCTGGTAAGAAAACAATTACATTTTTTGGTTCCCCTTTCCCCTCTGAAAATCTGATTTTAAATTAAAATTGTATCCAAAGCTTGACATTTCCAGTACTTTTATACCAATCCTTTAGGAACTGAACAGCCTTCTCTAGTAGTTACAAAGGGTACGTCTACACTACGGAATTAGTCCGAATTTACGGAATTCGATTTTATGAAACCGATTGTATAAATTCGATTGTACGCGGCCACAGTAAGCGGATTAATTCGGCGGTGCGCGTCCATGTACAAAGACTAGCGTCGAATTCCAGAGCGTTGCACTGTGGGTAGCTATCCCATAGCTATCCCAGAGTTCCCGCAGTCCCCCCCGCCCATTGGAATTCTGGGTCGAGATCCCAATGCCTGATGGGACAAAAAATATTGTCGCGGGCGGTTCTGGGAACATCCTCCCCCTCCCTCCGTGAAAACAACGGCAGACAACCATTTCGCGCCTTTTTTCCTTGTTGAACTGAGCGGACGCCATACCTCGGCAAGGATGGATCCCGCTCAGCTCAAGTTTGCAGTCATGAACATTGTAAACACCACGCGCATTATAGTGCAGTTTATGCTCAACCAGGACCAGAAAAGCCAGGCGAGGAGGAGGCGGCTACGGCAGCGCGGCGACGAGA
>QXTE01000094.1:3329244-3506762 GCA_003942145.1 Platysternon megacephalum | reverse complement strand
TTGCACATGGTAATAGTCACAGATATTACAACTAGGTGACCCTCTTCAAGTTTTGTTGAATGTCAGCTAGAGGATAGTGCAAGAAACAGGCAGCACCTCTGGATAGCCCAATTTTTCTATTTAGGGACAGCCCAGATGGCTGCAGTTAGACAGAGGTCAACAAAAGGCCTATAAGAAAGAGTCCCATCCTTGTTTAATTCAACCGTTGTAGTGGGAGTGGAGGGAACACAAAATATGTGGTCAATGAATCAAAGAAACAAAATTAAAGACTGAAATATTGTGTAACTATTGCTATTTGGAATACTGAACACAGTTAGTTCAACAAGAGATGAGCAGACCTCAATTTAGAATTGCTTTAATAGCTCAAGAACTTGCATGTTTCATTATTGACCTTACAGCCCCAGTTAGTAGGAAAGGGTCAATTCACTGAGACTGGCCACAGTCCAAGATCTCTTTTTGGAAAGAAAAAAACAGATGAAGGGGACCTGAGAATTATAAATTCATGAACATATATACACCCATCAGCAGTTGAGACCTTTGGCTTCAAGAAAAACTAGAGCCAAGATTGGCTTGTTGTAAACTATTTGGCCATCAGATGCCTTTGCTAGACCAAACATACATATCCGTCCTGGATGACCAAAAATCTGTTGAAAAGATGCAGATCTATACAGAATTTCAAAGTGAATTCAAACTGAATGCAGGTATATTAAAAGTATTTTGGGGAACTGAAAAAGAGACAAACTACAATGAGAAACAAATCCTTTGAAGCAAATAAAAATGTGTTTGGTCTATCAAAGATGAAAATTGCACCACTGCATAGGTGGGATCAACATAAATTGCTTTCTAATGATAAAGTTCCATCTCAAAAGTTTAAATGTTTTGCTACCCTTAATCATAAATCTATTATGACAGAGAACTGACTTCCCCTGTGAAAGGATGAAGAATAATTGCAACATCCCTCTTACTTGTGAAGAGGTTTACAATCCATGGCACCAGTGAAAAACAGTAAAAATTCTGTTGAAATCTATACATGTGGCTGATATACTGGCTCAATTACTCTATTATAGCTAGGACAAGTAAGAAGCACAACAACTTACATATTCCCAGTGTCCCATCCAGAGGTGAAAGAGACCCCAAATGATAGTAATTTTTATAAAAGTATCTCTTTACTGCAGGTGCAGACAAAAATATAATCAAGAGTGCTTTTTAGCCAATTCCTGGAACCTAGTACAGCCCCCTTATTCCCATGTTACAATGTGGTTTTCAATCACAGCATAGCAGTGTCTCAGGATCTTTGCTTGACAATTGCAATAGGGAACAAAATCTAGACTCATATGTGGTATTTGTAAACCTGATGTTAACAGGTCAGTTGTTCTGGTCTTTGACGGTTCCAGGAAAAAAAAATTGGATGTCCAGATAAGTTGGCCAATATTATATGACAGCTACATGGTGGTTTGGTTGGATGACTCATCACTAGCTGTAGATTTCTTTGCACTAAAATCAGATCAAGCAGTTTGTGATCTACCCTGGGAATAGAAATTAGAATCCATTCAGGCAAATGTTTTAATCTATCTTATTTGCGTGCATCACAAACGCCTTTATTAGAGACTTGTTCTTTGCAGATGGTTGCACTTGCAGGCCAGTTAGAGCAAGACTTGAAGATAATGGCATCTCATTTTATAGCTGCTTCTGTAAACTTTGGCTTAGAATTTCAGTGAAGCAGATTTGCACCAGAGCCACATAAACAGTATACTAAAGCCAAACACCAGGATTAATGGTATAATACTAAGTACGACAATTTACCTGCATCAGAAGCACTCTCATTTAGGATAGGTCTGCACTGCACATCAAGCCAGAGCTCTGACTCACGATTGAGCCCAAGCCCCCTTTCTATCCACATACAGTCTGACTCAGGTCAGCAAGCACTCAGGACTGAGATCCTAGTATCCTGCTAAGGAGGTGGGTCAGAGCACAAGTCCGACTGTGACTTAGGTCCAAGCCCTGTTATTTTGCAGTGTGCATGGAGCATAAACCACAAACCTGAGTCAGGTCTTCAGAGTGTAGTCTGGACATGTTAGCATGGCTGTGAGCTGTGGGTCCTACAACTGTAAATCCAGGTTTACAATGTAGTGTGGGCAACCAAGCTTGCAAACACCCACAGATCTGGGCTTAGTGTGCAGTATAGATATCCCTGTGAATATGTTAGGGTATGTTATATTTCATATCCAAAATCCTATTCTTCATTTGTTCTTCTGCTAGATCTTATATGGAATCAGCATAGTATTGATCTTTTTTTTTTTTAAATCTAATTTTACAGTGCACTAGTACTTTCCACTCTATTAGGTGATGTGGAGACATCACTTGCTACTAATGTAATACGCAAGTACTAGGAAATTTCCATATGAGATCTTTAGTCATGCATGAGTACAGAGTACTAAGATAAAATATTCAACAACATTTTAGTGGAGTGTGCTGGACTCAAAAACATAAATATGGACACCAAGTAGAGCAGTCAGACTCTGGCTTGTTCATACCTAAAAGTTATATTAGCATAGCTACATCAGTCGGGGTTATGAAAAACACCATACCCTGATGAATACTATGCTGACAAATACCCCAATGGCTATGCTGACAAATACCCCAATGTAGATGCAATTATGCCAATGGAAGAGTGCTTCTGTTAACACAGCTAATGTCATTCGTAGAAGTGGTGTTCCTACACTGTTGAAAAAAGCTCCTTCTGTTGGTATAGGCTTCAACTGCACAAGGGGGCTATGCCAGCATAGCTAAACTGGCATGGGTTCCACAGTGTAGACATACCTTAGTAGCTAAGCAATGAGGCACCTTAGAAGTACCTTATGATTCTGCAGAATCAAGTCATATCCTAAGATAAATAGTCATGTTCTACAAAGGGTTTGGAAGCATATACCAAAACAGTTGATCTGCATTATGATGAACAAGCTGATGAAGCAACACAAATTGGGCACATAACATATTTAAAAGATACTTTAACTTAAAGTTGTGTAATACTTACAGACATGGGGAAAATATATCTGCCAAACTATTGTTTAATTATTGACAATGACAACAACAAAAAAAGGTGTAGTAAAGCTCTTTGAATATAGTTGTCATTGTCACAGCAACCTAAGACACCAACTAAGTCAGCTGCAGTAATAGCTAGTGGATCAGCCTCTTCACTATCCTCAACCCATCTACTCCAACTTTGCCAAAAAGTGCAAGCCACAAAGGCCAAAATGTTCTAAATTGGCCTGTGATTTTGGGTGCCCCAGTTGTTGGGTATCCCGTATGAGACGCCATGTGCCTATTTTCAAAAGGTATTGAGCACTCACATCTCCACTGATGTCATACCTCTGAAAAATCAGATTCCAAATGGATTTTATAGCTATGAATAAACTCACGTAAGTTGTAAAACCTACAGTCTTTAGTTACAGAGATCATTACATTTTATAACTCTTGAAAATGAATACCAGTAAAAACAATTAAAAGCCAATTAATATTTTTTCAATTTATTATTAATATTTGCTAATAATTTACATTGTTTTGAATATCCATCTGAGAACAGATGCTTGTGTGAAACAAGAAAGAATCTGCTTTCATGCAGTAGCTTTGACCTCCAGGTACTAAAGAGGAGAGGTTAACCTGAGAGAAATTCAGTAGAAATTGGGTTGAAGAAATGGTTTTAAATGCTTTGTTTCTTTTTCTTGACCTCAGAAGTCCTCAACAAACCAACTTTTCAGCCAGCCTTCATATTCTGCCTGTGTATAACTCATATTTGTGTATGCTAACATTCACATTGTGAATTTACACATTCCATGCAGATAGTTGAGTGCTCAGCTGAGATGGGAGGCCAACTGAGAATTGGATCCAACGTGTTATTTTTGATAAATTTGTTTTGGCAGTATACTGTATGATAAACAGAGTTACATTACATTTTATTTGTGCTTTTCCTCCCATTACACCCTTCTCTTTTCATTCAAGACTTCAGTCTGTAATGTTAACAAGTTCTTCAACTGCTCCTAACTTGGAGTGATACCTGACTTTGGGGAATTAGAATGAGCAGCAATAAAACTAGAGCTTGATTGCTTAGAGAAGTTTCATAAGATCAGCTGCACAAGGTCAGACAAATTAGGCTCCTGTAAATTTTCAACCTTTGGAATGCCCATTAAAATGGGAAGTAACTACTTGTTAAATAATTAAAATACATACTCAGGGGTAAAGAGGGTTAAGGAATCCTGGTATTAAAGCTTGTTAATTTCAAACAGTATTGATTGAAAAGTACATTTGTGGTTAGGATATTATACTAATGAGTCATTTAAAAGTGAGATTCTTCTCTGCTAAAATAGAACCAGAGACAGTGGGATTCTTCTTTAGATTTACTGGAAGGTTATTGGCAGATCTTCAACTTGGTTGGATTGTTAGACTTTATAATTCCAATCATTAATTTGGTTGCTATGCAGTTGAATGTGGTAATTAACCAAGAATGTAAACAAACTGCCATTGTTTCTGCAAGATATAGTTGACTATTTTTGAAGAGAGCAGGATTATACAAACTGCGACTGCACTCTCACCATGATAATAAAGTGTTAATAAACACACTCAGCCTACCTAATATTCTAGACACTTCACAATGCTGTTGACTACTACTGAATAGCTGTTGCGTGTGTGAACAATAGATGTGGATAAACTCCACTTTAACATGAAGAAGTGGACTGTAGCCCACGAAAGCTTATGCTCAAATAAATTTGTTAGTCTCTAAGGTGCCACAAGTACTCCTGTTCTTTTTGCTGATACAGACTAACACGGCTGCTACTCTGAAACCTGACAATAAACATTAATATCTATGATTATAGTGTACAATATATACCATTGTTGCACTCTTTTTTCCTTAATCTACTTTGTGTTCTGCTGAGGAGACTATATTTGGAAACCTTCATTAGGCTTTACTGTGAGGATTTTTATTTTAAACTTTATTTTTCACATGCTATATTCAATTCTATCCTGGTGCATTCTCTCTCTGTCTTGTTTGTTTGTGTCCTGTGATGTCAAACAAACAATGTAGTTGTAAGAGAAAAAGAACTCACAGCTGCCAATGGGAATTGTCACTAAAGATGCCACTTGGAATAGTTAATTTAGCTAATGAGTAATACTCTCAGAAAGTCACCTGTCCAAAGCAAATATAAAAATTATTACAAATGAATGTGGGATACAAGGACACTGAAGTCAGTGAAAGCATTATTATGAACTTTAATAGGAGCTGAATTGGGCCACACTCTTAGAAGCATTTTTCCCTCATGTGAACCTGTTCCCCTTTTACAGGTACATTCCTCACCCCATTCCCAGTAGAGTTTTTAGCTGGAGGCTAGACAAGGATTGTATAACAGAAGTATTTACTGTGTACTCTGTATCTTCTCTGACCTTGAACTGAGGATGTGCAAGGATTCTGGCAGCCTGCATCCCAAACGATGACTCGTCAGTATGCCTAGGGAACATGCTGATTCTCATTTTAGGTATTAAAATGCAGCTGGATTTGTGAGGATCATTCCTCTGACTGTCAGACCATTACCTCCTTCAAACTGCAGTCAAGCCTTACTGTATGTTACTGTAAGGGTGCATTGTTTGTTTCATTGATCTGCTCTCACACTGTAAGATTCTGTGAGGAGGGTACTTGAACAGTTATTGACATATATTGTCAACATCTGTGACAGCCTCTAAATCCTCTCCAGTCAGCCTATCCATGAAACACAGTCTGGTGGACTTGTCATGCTGCCTGGTATGGGACACAGCTAAAAGTGCCAATCTCAGGTCAGACGGCCAGAATACAGGGCATATATTCCAGACAGATGGTGTACTCTATCATAAGATTTCACCAAGCCAGTAACAAATGTGTGCTTCCAAAATACTGTACTAATTATTATGGAGCCACAGACAGTCCCCTTCGCCCCTCATGTACCACCCAGACAAACCAGGCTTCTGTGATAAATGATTAATAAAACCAGAAATCACATATATTAGGTTCTTCCAGTTCCAAAGAACCAGACACCCCCCCGATCAAAAGATACTTCAGATCTTACCCCAGAACGACGCTGATAGTCAATCCTTTCATAAACAAAAAGTTTGTTAATATAAAAAAGAAGAGAGTTATTAAAAAGTTAAAATGAATCTTATACATTACAGTTGATTTCAGAGTTTGTAGATCAACATAATACCAGTGATATTAAATCTGCCAGCTTGTAGGAAGCCTCTCTGGATCACTCAAAAGATTGGGAGTCCTCAGTCCATTGTTCAAAGCGTCCCTTTGTTAGAAATCACAGTCCAGCAATATGGAGGAGCAAAGAGGAAAGAAGGTGATGTCACAGTTTCCAATTTATACCATCAGCCCATGTGCATGGAAAGTTAATGTCTCAAACATGAAGTCAGAGATCACATGTTCTATGTGCCCTGCTGAGTGACTGGGCCTCCATTGTCCATATGCTTTCTGAGGCATCCTTGGGATGGGCCCACTGGAAGAGTTGGTGCTCCTTAAGGGCTCATCAACTTGGCTGGCTGGTCTGGGTGTAAATCTGTCTTATGAGTGTTACCCAGGAACATATGTTTGAGATTCAAATGCAGAGCAAAGATTCATAACTTCGTATACAATGATAATATACACACATAAACAGGATAACATTGTTCAACAAAATCATAACTTTTCCAATGATACATTACAAGGCATACTTATCACAACTGTGCAACAGTGATGATACATCAGCGGTTATACCTTAGTGCAAACATAGCCATCTTTCTTTTTATACAGCGTCACGGGACTGTTGTGTCTTTTGCTCTTTGCACAGTAGGGTCCAAATAACTGTTTACTAACTATATAAACTGCTGCTCGCCTAGCGTTCTAGTGGCTTCTGCAACACACAAGACAGTAAGAGCCACTAGATGGCTCCAAAACTATTGAAAAGAATATTGCCCAATTTCTATACACTTTTGGACCTTTTGTTTCTAAGGTGCAAAGTGAAAACTGAGAATTTCTCCCAGCTGACCTTAAGCAAAACAACAAGCATGAAGCAGACTGCCAGTGTATCAGCAGCATGCACCAGTGCATACCTGGCACATGTGTTCCTAGGAGTGTGTGGGTCAGATCCTCAGCTGAAGTAAATCAAACATCTGGTCCTTTTGCTTTTTGTGGCCTTTTCAAATCAGGACAGGTTTCTAAGAGGCCTTTCACAATACTAACTTTCCTGGTGGTTCTCTGTTCCTCCTTCAACTGTACTTCTGTTGCTAATGGCTTTACATAATCTGTGCTATATATTCTGCACCTATGTATAAAAAACCTGGTAAAATCAAGGTTGTACTTATACAAAGGGAAACTAGATGATAGCACTATAACTGACATTTTCCATTTTTTTTCTAATCACCCTCTCATTCTTCTTTTAGCTGCATCTCCTCTTTTCTTCTAGAGCCCGTCCAGATTGCTTTAACATTTAGTGATTTGTGATGGATTTACAAATGTGATGACTAATTTCCTGAAAACATTCAGCAACATCAGTACAAGTCTACGCAGGAGACTCTCAGACTGCTATCGTTGACAGAAGAATGGAAGAGAAAACAATGAACACATCCCAAATACTACCCAAGTTTACAACCAATACTATTCTGTTCATAGAGTATTCACTGTCAATGACACTATCACACTATGCAAAGCAAATAGAGCAGTATAACAGGATACCTTCAGTGTTGGGGCACCTCCTTTTGCCTCAGTCTGGGGATCAGTTCTCAGCTGGTCTGGTGCCCTCTCCATCCGTTACTCACCCTAGGGTCTCTCTCTGGACTTGGGATGCTCCCTCTTCGTGACTTGGCCCCCTAGCCAGATAACTATAGTTCTCTCCTTCAGGGGGTTCCAAAGTCCCACTGGACAAACTGTCTGTCTGCCTGCAGTCTCCGGCAGTCTTTTGATCCATTTCCAAGTCTGTGCCACTTTCCCAGTGGGCTGTAGGGGAACCCAGGCCTGCCTGCTACTCTGGGTTCCAGCCCCCTATTCCTCACAATCACTGTCTGCTCAAGCTCTGACCCTGTTGCTGTTTCCCTGGGCTCTCTCCTACCTTTCTTCTCTATTTTCTGTCCCATCTCTGTGATACCACTGGCGCTTCCTCCACTCCCCATAGCTACTTCACCCCTCTCAGCTTCCTGCCAGAGTTCATAGTCCAAGGCAAGAACCCAGGACTTACTCTCCTCTTTGTACTTAGCCAACACCCCTCCTCTCTCAGGAGGGATTGCAGAGCTTCTCTCTGCAGCACTCCTTTTACCATCAACTTCCTTTTTTTATATAAGCCTATCCCTGCTCCTCCCCTCGCTGGGCTTCATTAGCCATTAGGCCTTATCAGACCCTGGCTCTCCTCCAGGTGCAGCCTATAAGGTTAAATGGCTTAATTTACCTGTTCAGTCCTTGTGTAAGATTGACACTGTATCACAAGCAGCAATGACGGGAAAGGAACATTTAGTGGGAAACTTCATCCAGTGGAGGGGAATGCACTTCCCCTTCCACTTCCAAATCCTATCTACATCTTCATGTAATTCTTGAAATGACCTCTCAATAGGCAGTACTATAGTTGTTCAAAAATAACAACATATGCCATGAAGGGGTATGCTATTGTACTAAGAGCGGGTACAGAGTGTAATGCATGATGAGTGTGTGAAATTTGGTGATACCACTGTGGGAATGGGGAAAACAGAGTTTTGTTTTGATATGATCTTTTTGAGCTTGTTGGGTGAATGTATTGAAGATCATGAGGACCAGAATCAGTCTGGGTTTATGCTCTCATCTGCTGATGTCAATCCAGGTTCAGGTCCTTGGTGTTGGGATTCTCTCTGAGACCTTTCCACTGAGGTTATCCAGAACACCTTCTTCAGATCTGGAAGAACACTTCATCCAGATCTCTGGGATCCAAAAACTCAGTTCAACTCCAGGTCGTCACTGAGGTTACTTTATTATGTAACAGCTCTTTTCCCATGCTGGCCGTGCTCAGGAATAGGGGGGGCTAGGTACGCGGCGATACCAAATTTCAATTCATGTCATGCACTACACAGTGTATATGCCTCTTTCCTAGCTACTAACATTTATACTTCTTTCATGTAAGGATCAATCGCTTTGCTGAGTGTGTAAGGCAGGCTTATCAGTTCCGGGTGTTTCTGCCTACTTTGTTTCTTATAAATATACCCACAATAGTTAGCTTTGTTAGTTTCAGCCTCCCTTATTTACTATAAACATATTCACAATAGGTATTTGTTTCAGCAATTACTTGTTTGGGCATGTTCAGCAGTTACTTGTTCAGGCTTGTCTTTTCTTAAGTTGGGCCTGCTCATGTCAAACATGTTATCACACTTGGTAGCAGAAAATGTATAAGAGGAAGTGTGCAGTGGTATAAAGTGCACTTGATACCGCTTCCCTTCCACCAGAGGGACACTGGAAGTTATGACAGCCCCAAAAGTGAGGGGTGTTAGCTGAGAAGGTGGCTTGGGGGGTATCAGGGCATCTCTCATCAGCGTCTATCAATGATGCTCTAACCTAAAACTCACCCCACAGCAGAAACTACAATGAGGGCAGGGGTGCTAGAACTCATTGCTAATCACAATCTCACCACCCAACAATAAGCTCTGTATAGCAAGTTCTAATTCATTTCACTGATTCTATTAAGTACAGCAAGAGACCAGTGAAACAAATGATAATTATAAATGCTGAAGTCATAAATACAGAAATATTTCCATAACCTAAAGGCAAGATCTAACTCTACATAGAAGTACTACACAGATGGTTATTTACTTTTTCCTATTTGTATTGAAAATGAACTCTTCAAACGTGGCCTCTATGTCTTTTTTTCTACCTTCTGTGCAAAATAATAATAATAACAATGTCACAGAGAAAAAAGCAGGAGTGGTAAAGGCCAGGGTTGGAGTGTATTAATCATGTGTTGCTTACAAAGATGGCCTATTTTCAAGATGTGATAAATTCCCCAAATGGTCCTCAGATCTCTTCAAATTTATTATAGTTATTTTGTAGTCTATAAATAATTCTCTCATGTGATGATGCCTCCGTTAACCCTGAAATCTATTCTCATTCTGTGGGCTTTGTCTCAACCTTCCAATGCTTTGGCAAGGCCAGTTTTCCTTTCATTATCAACAGCATAATCCAAGAAATGCTTTGCTTGGTAACATTCTGAAATCCTGCTGTGTTCTTTACAATGGACACAACTAGAGTGAGCAGTGGTATGTGACATGATTTGAATAGCCTTTTTTTTCAGAATTATGCTGTGTATTAGACAGACATGCATCTAATCTCTCATTGAACAAATGAGTTGCATAGAGAGTCCAGTTTCTTTTCAATTCCATAGGACCAAACATTGCTCTCTCATTGCAGTGGACACAGAAGCAAATATTGCCTTCTCATGTTGCCCTTCTGGACATATAAGGTATGTCTACACAGCTGCTGGGAGCAAGTCTCACAGCCCAGGTTGACAGATTTATGTTAGTGGTGGTGGTGTGAGGCAAGGGAGCTGGGGGCACTCACACTAGTCTGCTAAAAATAGCGGTGTGGATGTTCCAGCTCAAGCTGGAGCTTGGGCTCTGAAGCTCATCCCCTTCCCTATGCTTCACAGCCCAAGCTTCAACCCAAGCCTGAACACCCACACTGATATTTTTAGTGCACTGATGTGAGCCCCACTCCCTCAGGTCTGTCAACGTGGGCTGCAAGACTCACTCCCAGCATCTATGTAGACATACCATAGGGCCCAAAATGTTTTGTAAAGGTTACCTGCATGGGCAGGTCAAGGAGAGCTTGGGTAGGGAGTCCTGACAACCTAAGCTCTCGGGGGCTGAATGCTACACCATCGTTTTGGGAGATGACCGGATGAGAGCAAGGCAGAAGTGAAGCCACTGAGCCCTTGACTGTGGAGTCACTAGTCAAAACCCTACATGTAGGTGGCCACAGACAATACTACAGCCTATGACAGTCTTTCTCAAACTGGGGTCGCTGCTTGTGTAGGGAAAGCCCCTGGCAGGCCGGGCCAGTTTGTTTACCTGCCGCGTCCGCAGGTTCAGCCGATCGTGGCTCCCACTGGCCGCGGTTTGCTGCTCCGGGCCAATGGGGGCTGCTGGAAGTGGCACAGGCCAAGGGACATACTGGCTGCCACGTCCAGCAGCTCCCATTGGCCTGCAGCGGCGAATCGCGGCCAGTGGGAGCCGCGATCAGCTGGACCTGCGGACGGGGTAGGTAAACAAACCGTCCCGTCCCACCAGGGGCTTTCCCTACCCAAGCGGCAACCCCAGTTTGAGAAACACTGGCCTATGAGCAGTTGTGTGGTAGACAGAATTTGGGGAGCAAGCTGTGAAGTCTTTTCTGGTATCCCTGCATCCAGAGAAGGAAAATTCAGGGAAGGTTTAGAAAATGCTAGGACCATCCCTCACCTGCAACATATTTTTGGGGAGTTGGCTTTTCTTCCTTGGTCCTCTCTTGAGATATTGGAGCTAAGGGGTCTGAGCTAGCACTAGTTGCTTGCACTCTAGTTTTTCAGATGAATATATCAGACTTTAGTGTATTGTCCTTTAGGGTGCACCACTGCTTGCTTGGAGGGCAGCAACAAAACCTGATTTTTTGTGCGTCCAATTTTTCACCAATAGGTTTTCATAAAAAGTCCTAAAGATTAATAAACAATAACCTTCTTTACCTGTATGTGCCAGAGCTACATGCACTGTCCCTGGTGAGGTTGCTCTAAGGCTATACAGAATGATATTATTTCGTAGGATCTTTTGGCTAAGAATATTTTGACTTCCCCCCCAACCCCCACGAAAGTATTCCAACCTCTTTCTTGTTAACAGAACCAAGTAGTTTCTAAATGTGCTCTTGTTTGTACTGCAGAGAGTTGTTAAGACTGCTAAGTTGTTACTGCTGCCAGTGTTGCCATTCTTGGAGCTCCGATGTCAGTTGCACTGGCAGACAGTGCAGCATGTTAATTCTGGAAATCTCGATGTTACTCATAAAGAAAGACCACAAACACAGTTTGGTGGTGAAAGCACTTGGACAGGTTTATTATCGACGAAGCACGGTTCTAGCACCATGTCTCAATGGATACGGATACACTAACACAGTGTTTCTCAAACTGGGGTCGCTGCTTGTGTAGGGAAAGCCCCTGGCAGGCCGGGCCGGTTTGTTTACCTGCCCCATCCACAGGTCCGGCCGATCGCGGCTCCCACTGGCCGCGGTTCGCTGCTGCAGGCCAATGGGAGCTGCTGGAAGCAGCGGCCAGAATGTCCCTCGGCCCGCGCCGCTTCCACAGGGCAGATTTGCAGGGAACTCATTCTAAAATTATCACACACTTTCACAGGCGGCCAACCTGCTGGCTGACATCTCACTGCTGCGGGTAAGCAGGGAAGCCAAGGCACAGCTACTGCATACTTGTGGCTTTCACCCCGGTCTATATGCAGCTCAGCTACGTGCCGCTTTGGTCCCAGCTCCAGTGACTGATAAATGGCATGGGACAGTTTCCTACAATGGGGGAACTAACAAGGCTGCAATCCCTTGGAATATGCCACAGAGGATTAACAAGTACCTCCTGGAAACTTCCCAGAGCCTCTCTCTGGCGGATTCCCTGCAGGTCTCGATGTCCATCGACACCCTGCTTGGCCATGTAGATTAGCTACACAGGGCAATGTCCAGCTCTCGTAAAACACTACCTGCCTCCCACTTTTCAATTCCCTACACAAGCCACAGCAACTTACCCAGCGTCTCATCTGCTTCCTGCTCCCCGTAGAGCACTTCTGGAGTGGAGAAAAGTTCCTGGCTGCCTGCCCCACCAGGCAACCCCGCTGGGAGCTCCACATCCTCTTCTAGTTCCACTTCTTCATCCAGGATTTCAGCCTCTGGGTTACCCCCTCTTTCTGCTGCCTCCGAAGTATCCATGGGGCTATCAGCAATGGAGGTGGGGTCACCACCGAGGATAGCATTCAACTCCTTATAGAAGCGGCAGATCTTAAGTGCACCACTGGAGCGATGGTTCGCCTCCCGCGCCTTATGGTATGCCTGCCTCATCTCCTTTATCTTCGCTCTGCACTGCTGCGTGTCCCGATTATAGCCCTTTTCGCACAAGCCTCGAGAAATTTGCCCATATGTGTCCCGATTCCTACGGGTCAATCGCAGCTGCAACTGAACAGACTCATCTCCCCATATACTGATCAGATCCAACAGCTCAGCGGTGATCCAAGCAAAAGCGCGTTTGGTGCAATAGCCAGCCATGCTCACCTGGGAAGCCAGCAAGCAGGAAATGAGATTTAAAATTCCCGGGGCTTGGAAGGGGGCAGGCTGCAGGGCAGCAGACTTCAAACTGCTGACCAGAGCGGCAGCATGGGAACTGTGGGACACTTTCTGGAGGCCAATAAAATCGAATAAAAAAGGGATTGGTGTATACACTGGCTGTTTGTCAACAATAAAGGGAGGGGAAAAGACAAAAGTCTCTCACAGGGGTGGAAGTTTTTTGTCACCAAAAGCGGGCGTTTTTTTCAACAAAAGTCCTTATTGCTATTTTGTCACCAAAAGGCAGTTTTTGGCAACAAAACTTGCCAGTGTAGACAAGCCATAGGCCTACTCTTGTTCACAGCCTTTGGTTCACACTGTTAGTTATGCCTAGAGCTCCAGCAAGGGCTACATTTGCATCTGTAAAACATCTTTCCTAAACAAACTGAAAAGCTTGCAGGAGTTTTAGCTTTTTTTGGATGGCAGGTGGCACACTATACAAGTGTAACATTGCATGTTCCTTATTTTTTTAAGCACACAGTCCTACAGTTATTGTTCTGGACATAGAAATGAAAATCTTAGCACTCATGGAAATCAATTTTTTAACTTCACTTTTTCTGTCCTTTCCAATTTATTCTCAACTTGTAGGTCTGCAAAGGCTGAAAATTGACCATCTACATATAAATCGGATACTTTTAAGACATCCTCTCCCAAATAAAGTTGAACCTGAGAGTTACGAACACCTCGGGAATGGAGGTTGTTCATAACACTGAACAAAACATTATGGTTGTTCTTTCAAAAGTTTACAACTGAGCATTGACTTAATACAGCTTTGAAACTTTACTAGGCAGAAGAAAAATGCTGCTTTTTTTTTTTTTTTTTTTTTGTTTTCATTTAACATAGTACTGTTCTTCTCTCTCTCTTTCTCTCTCTCCCCCCCCCCCCCCCCCGATTGTGTACTTCTGGTTCCAAATAGATGTGTGGTTGACTATGTTGTGGAAAAATCATCACACGTTGTGTTTGAATCAGAGCAGCCTGAGGCCCACTTTAATGACGAGCATGCCCGGGGTCACTATCAAAGGACAGTGCCCCCGAATTACAGACAGACAGAGGCTTATAAAGCTTAAAACCACAATTAGTCAAGCACATTTCTTCATTAGCCAAACTCCCCAAAAGAGAAAAACAACCCCTTATTTGGAATACAGAAGCACCCTGAATCAGAAAAACAACCCCTTATTAGGCATACTAAATGCAAGCTTTTCCTGTTGATTAAGGATGTGTTCATTTGTAGTTAACGGCTTTCCCAACACTTGCAGTTATGGCTAGGTGTCATAAGACTGGCTATTGCAAATAATTCTATTTAAAACTTTCCATGCCACCCTTTGCCCTCTGGTCAGAGTTGAAAATTATAGCTTGGGCAGAATTTTAGGCTTTCAGGACTACTAAATTTTCCTGCACAACTGGTCAGTTCATAACCTTGGTGTTTGTAACTCTGAGGTCCAGAGTTTGGCCAGTGTATTTTGTTATTGTCAATATTACATTTTAAATTATTCCATACAGCTCTGATATGCAAGTAAATGAAATGCTGAAAGTGAAAATAAATGTAATCTCTAGTAAACAAAACTGGAATAATAAATAAACAGGTAGATCGCAGACTGGCCTCTTGTATATGATTGTTTTCTTTTTCTTTCTTTGCTACCATTTTATGTATAATCCACCACATCATACAAATGGAACTGTAAAGCAAGGTGATACATCAACTACTTTCACATAATACGGCTCATTGTCAAATAGGGTTGAGGACAAGATTTTGCACGCACATAGTGCTAGTGGACAATTTCATATTTTCAAAAGGCTGGCTATGAACAATGGACAAATTCTCATATTTCTACTGTTGGATCTCTCAGCTGTGTTCACCACAGTGGACCATAGCATGCCACTTATGCAGCAGAAAGTCTTGACATGGAAGAGGAGAAACACACCGAATTAGATCAGATCATTCCACTCTGAATGACCCAAAACATTTGTGATGAGTAACTGCATCTCCCCATCTGGAGCCCTCACTTGTGGAGTTCTCTAGCCTCTCTCTCATCCTCTCAACGACATATATAAATCCACTAGTGTTGTGTGATTGGATATACCAACCCCACTCCAGACAAGATGGTTTAAGGAGCTGTTATGGGCTCAAGATCCCAGGCAAGATAATGGAACAGGACTTGATTAATAATGAACTAAAGCAGGGTAATGTAATTAATGCAGGCCAACATGGTTTTATGGAATATAAATCCCGTCAGACTAACTTGATACCTTTTTTTCATAAGATTACAAGTTTGGCTGATAAAGGTAATAGTGTTGATGTAATATACTTTGTCCTCTGTAAGGTGCTTGTCTTGGTTCCACATGGCAATTTGATTAAAAAACTAGAATGATATAAAATTAACATGGCACACATTAAATGGATTAAAACTGGCCAACTTATAGGTCTCAAAATGTAACTGTAAATGGGGAATCATCATTGAGCAGGCATGTTTCCTGTGGGTTTCACAGGGTTCAATTCTTATCGTTACAATCTAACATTTTTACCAATGACATGGAAGAAATCATAAAATTATCACTGATAAAGTTTGCAGATGACACAGATTGAGGGAGTGGTAAATAATGAAGAGTCCAGCAATCTGGATGTCTTGGTAAACTGGGTGCAAGCAAACACTGTGTTTTAATATGGCTAAATGTAAATGTTTATACATCTAGTAACAAAGAATGCAAAGAATACTTTCATGCTGGGAGAACTCCATCCTGGGAAGCAGTGTTTCTGGTAAAGCTTTGGGGATCATGGTGGAATACTAGCTGAACACGAGCTCCCAGTGCAATACTGTGGCCAAAAGAGCAAATATGATCCTTAGATGCATCAACAGGGGAATCTGAAGTAGGAGTACAGAGGTTATTTTACCTCTATATTTAGCACTGGTGTGACTGAATACTGTGTCTAGTTCTGGTGCCCACAATTCAAGAAGGATTTTGATAAATTGGAGACGGTTTGGAGAAAAGCCACAAGAATGCTTAAAGGATTAGAAAACATGCCTTATAGTGATAGACTCAAGGAGGTCAATTGTTTTAGCTTAACAAAGAGAAGGTTAAGGGCTGACTTGATTACAGTCTATAAATATCTACATGGGGGGAAATATTTAACAATGGGCTCTTTAGCAGAGAAAGGTATAACACGATCCAATGTCTGGAAGTTGAAGTTAGAGACATTTAGACTGGAAATAAGGTGTAAGTTTTTAAACAGTCAGAGTAATTAATCATTGGAACAATTTACCAAGGGTCCTGGTGGATTCTCCATCACTGACAATTTTTAAGTCAAGACTGGATTTTTTCCCCCTAAAAGATATGCTCTGCAAATTATTTTGGGGAAGTTCTATGGCCTTTGTTATACAGGAGGTCAGACTAGATGATCACAATGGTCCCTGCTGACCTTATAATCTATGAAAAACAGTAAGGGGTTAACATTCATCAGTCAGAGAAAAGAAAGGAGTTCACCAATGATTTTTTAAACAAATTACATTTTTTTATTCAACTGTAGTTATAGCTCACTAGATTCACTCTAATGACTTAAAGCATACAGAAAAATGCACTGGATACAGCAAGTTTTGTCTGCTGATGATATTTTGTGCCAGTACCCTAGGCAGCGTACATATTTTTTTATTCTTTTTTTTTACATATTTTAAAACACAGGGGCTGTTGTCTGATGGTCAATGCACTGTCAGGGATTTGGAAGATCTGTATTCACTTCCTACATCTTCCCTTACTCCCTGTGTGGCCCTTGGCAAATTGCTTAATCTATCTGCCTCAGACAAAAGGATATTATAAATAGGATGGTGATTGTTCTACATGTCCGCTGAAAGCAGGACAAGTATTAATGGGCTTAATCTGCAGCAAGGGAGATTTAGGTTAAATATTAGGAAAAAAACTTTCTAACTGTAAGTTGAAGTCCGTAATAGGCTTCCAGGGGAGGTTTGTGGAATCCTCCATCATTGAAGGTTTTTAAAAAGAAGGTTGGACAAAAACCTATCAAGTAGGGTCTAGGTTAGGTCCTGCCTAAGTAGAGCAGGCTGGACTAGATGACCTCTCAAGGTCCTTCCAGCCCTATATTTCTATGACATATTTCTATGACAGCCTAGACTATGACAGGGAGATCTGAGATAACAGTAGATAACTGACTTTCAACTCTATTCATTCTTCACATCAAATTTTAACAGTTCCCCTCCCATCTGTCTCAATGCCTACAGGAGATCAGCTTCTGAATGAAGAGCAGCTGGTTGCAACTAAACCTAGACAAGACAAATATGGTTAGAAGGAAGAGAGAAACAGTCTGAAGAACTATCCAAAATCATGACATTGCCCTCAAGCAAGAGCTCTGCTGTGTGATCATCAAGAGTTCACAGCCTCAAGGTTCACCAAGATCCTTCACTGCTATTCCCAAATCTGGCAGAAATGCCTTCTTCCATCTATGAGTTGCCAGCAGGTGCATTCACAACCTGTCAGATGCAGACTTGGCAATGGTGTTACACACATTCATGGCTTTCAGACTCCACTCTTGCAGTATTTTGTACTGGGAATGACATGATACCCCTGCACATGTCTAGCCGATCAAAGTTAATCAGCTTGTTAAACATCACATGTCAGTATGGTATCATCACCCCACTGCTCAGACAACTACATTGGCTCCTCATTGAATATTGGATCATATTCTAGGTTCTAATTCTAATCTTCAAAACCCTTAGTTGTCGGCGTCCAGGTTACTTTAGGGACAAAAGTCTTTCTGACTCTCTTCCTCAAGAGCTCCACTCCCCCAGTTGTAAAGGAATTATGAACTAGAAGGGTGAGTCATGAGAACAGGAGACAGTTTTGTTGGTGCCTAACTTAGGAACTGCCTTCCATGAGAGGGTTGGAATTACCTTGAAACTTGCTGCCTTGTGGACAAAATAGAAAACAGATCACTTCACTATAAATAATACAATTTAAGAAAAGCATAATACACCCTTCCCTTATGACCAGGGAAAGACCCAATTTTTGAATTTAGATTGTAAATGCTTTGGAGAACTTGAGTTTTGTACAACAGATACTGCAATGGGGGAATTTGGATGGTATTGCAACACAGCACCTCAGTGTTCAGATGCCATTATGACAAATATATCAGATGACCTATGTAGGCTAGATCTGCACCTACCTGTGAAAATCTGTAAGTCCCATTTCCAATCCCTTGAATCATACAGTCTCAACCAGTGTGTTTTGTATTATTCAAATTAAATACATCCTTAAATAATCATTGATTTGCTTTTCCCAGGGATAGGTCATATTTCAACCCTCAGCCACCCAATAAAAGTACAGAAACACATCCATTGGAGTTAATACAATATGTGAACAAAAGTAAAAAGAAAAGTGTTTTGTTTTACTTTAGCATAAAAGGTAAAGAGTGGGCCAGCAAAGTAATGGACTTGTTAATCTTATGGCACTTGACACAGCCTTCTGTTTAATTCTTGTAACTTACAGTCCTAGTTGCGTCAATAATCAGTTTCTACTGCAATTAGCATTGAACTTATACAGACTTACAATCATGCTAGAACTTTATGCCTCACATCTGTTTTTCTCTTAGTGGCAAGTTCAATTCACAAAGATTAAACAAATCTAGAATTGTGAAATGAGCAAACTCATGGTAACACTTAGCTATTACAGTGTCTGGGACTGACCCATATCTCAACTGGAAAACAAGTTTGGCAGTAATGGGTCAAATCCTCAGCGAGTACAAGTTAGCATACCTCAAGTGAATCAGCTGTTAGTAATTGATATAATTCAAGTTGATGGAGCGCCATTGATTACCTCAGATATCAATATTGACCCAGTATGAGTGCATTTGAACTTCAATTGCACACAAACCATTTGTAGGTTATAGAAAGTTCATATACACCTTTCTCCTACCTTTGCTAAAATTGATTTTGTAGTCCAAGCAGCTGTGGACCTTTTAGCTACACTAGTCACCATATTCAAATCTTTTAAGTTTATAACAGGAATGAAACAACAAAAATAAACAGCTCTGTGAAGGATGGGATAAACTGCATGAACCTTCATCCCTGTGTCAGAGATTTATTTTTCCCTTTTAAGCCTTTGGCTACTAGTTTTCTGACTTTCTTGAATTCTCAAGACCTGACGTAATCCTCCAGGAACGTAATAGGCTATCTGTACCTGAATATCTCCTCACAGGGAGAGGATCTGAAGGACTATGCTGGCATTTCTATGTGGACAGATGTGGTGTTCAAAACTTTAATCTCAGTGTATTGGAGATCCACCTTGTGATGCAACAAGTTGACCCTGGTTCCATTGGCATTCCTGCACTGTCCCCTTTTCTTGAGAATCTCTCACATGAAAATGATCTCCTGGATTACAGTACTTGAAAATTAGACTGTATGGTACCTAGCAAAGTCCCTCTTCTGCTGGGTTTATATTGATCTTCCTTCTTCTGTAGTCTTGGTAAATCAGGCCAATAAACAGCTACTTTGGAAAGGATGACTGGGAAGGAAGTTGAGATCTGCAGTCCCATCAGTGGTTCCACAGGGCTGAATCCATTTGCTAGAAGTGGTGACCAGTAGGCCAACAGGACAAGGTGAGGATCTGAGGATTTAGAAAATTGTTTTATTTTCTTTACTACATGTTCTGCTTCCCCATTTCTTTGTGAACTGTGGGCTGGATGTGACATGAATGGAAACATAGGTATCTACAAAGAGCTGAGAAGAAAACTGAGAACCATTTTTCAGATTATTTGCTCTGGAATCCCAAAAGATGAGTCTTCTTCTCTCCACAACTGCACTTGATGTCGTTTTGAGCAACACTGCAACATCAATCAAAAGGTAGGTTGTATTATCCAAATAGAGAAGATCAGTCCCAACTTTCTGCCATGGCCTGTCTGATAGAGCAGATGTTAGTAATGGTTCCAATAGGTTGGTTCTCATGTGAGCACAAATATTACATTTCTCAACTCTCTGTTGTAGTTGATTGCTAGATCCAGGCCACCAACAGGCTGTTTAGCTCTATCCCTATAATTTGCAATGCCATGGAGTCCTCATGCAGTATGTCAAGTATTTCCTATTGCACTGATGTAGGGATAATCAGTCTGGAATTCTTCCACAGACCTTGGTTTATGGTAAGAGCGCCAGAAGCCAACTAATATTGTTTCATAAAGGTTTCTGACTGTCTGCAGCTTTTTGGTTGTTCTAGATGGGTTGGAGGGCTTGCTTGTCTGTTTTCCTTTTCCCTTTTTGCAAGGTTGCTCTATGATCCATTGAGTCTTTATTTGATCCCATTTTCACACCATGTAGAGATTACAGAGACCTAGGACACTGTAGTCATGGTGAATGCAAGACTGTCTTTATTTCCTGTTTACACAGACACTTCCAGTGTGCTCCTAGTGGTGCTAAATTTTCACAACTAACATAACCCCTTATACAATGGAATATCATCAAAGGCAGGAATCAAGCATAAGGATTTGCAAATGAGTCAGATGAGGATCAGGCAAAGAGATAGGACGGGGGGGGGGGAAAGGTGAGTGCTGGTTAGTTTTGGAATAAGTGGGCTGGAAAATTGAATGTTGTTTAGTCTTTCCTTATCTATTATTAATGGTTCTTAGCATAGGTACCAAACATTTCTCTAGAATTAATTACATTTCTCTAGAATTAATTACATTAATTACATTAATTACAAATTAATACATTAAATTTGAAATATTAATAGAAATACTGTTCATCATAGAAAAATAGTTGTCAGGTTCTAAACAGACATATCTTCATCCTTTCTACTGCCTGTCTGTGAAGCATCTTTTCTCACCCAGAGCTAGACAGCCTTCATTTCTAAAGCACAGAATCATTGTATTCCATGAGCTCTATACATTTTTTAGATTATAGGGGCAGATGGAAATTTCTCTGTAGTTTGTCAAAGACTTTTAGGAGGCAGTAATTGTTGTCATTGTCCACGGTGCTTGCCAATGGCCTTGGCATGGAATTATGATTAATGATATATGGCTGGGTTACATGGAGGATGTCAAACATATGGGCAATTGCTGCAGCCAGAAGATACAAGCTGTTTTCTGGCAGTGCCACATCATATGCTATATTTTTCTAATATATCAGAATGCCTTCACTAATCCTAATGCAAAAAACTTTAAATTGCCTAGATCTATCTAGTGCCATTTTAGGTCATTTAACATTCACAATTAATAGTAGCACAATATAAAAGGTGCAAGAGGTTTTTTATGCATAGATTAATTTTTTTTCTTAATATGTCTTTTCACCTATCCATCTATGCACCAGTTTTTTAGATGGTCAAGTTTTCCTAGAAGGGTGCTTTAGACTATAGGCATTAGCAAGATGTGAGTGTGCATCCATGCTACACAAGCTTAGGGTATATCTACACTGTGATAAAAAGCCCACAGGACTGAGTCTCAGAGCCCAGGTCAGCTGACATGGGCTCCCAAGACTCAGACTGTGGGGCTAAAAATTGCAGTGTAGATGTTTGAACTCGGGCTGGAGCCTGGGCTCAGAAACCCTACAAGCGGATAGGATCTCAGAGCCCAGTCTCCAGCCTGAACCCAAACATCTGCCCTGCAATTTTATAGCCCTGCTGCCCAAGCCCTGAGAGCCCAAGTCAACTGATCCAGGCCAGCCATAACCAGGCTGTGGGTCTTTTACCACAGTGTAGAAGTACTCTTAGAGGCTCAGTGATAATCTAATGAAGGGAATGATTTCATGGGTGGAAAAGTGAATATTAGAAATAGAATTTAGAAAGCACATGTTTTCTTCAACCAAACTAAGCAGACTCTTACTAGTATACCTGTTAACATAATTTTATTTCACACTTTGGAAGGACATAAGACAATTCCAGTTTAATGTTTTCTAATATAAAAATCACATCACAATTTGTGCTTGTGTATGTCTTAAGACAAATAAAGAGCTCTGCTTTAAGAATTATTTTCTCCCTACTCTGCCAGATATTTGGAATATGCAAGAGTCACAATGTAGAGGCACTAGTCAGTAGAGGAAAAAAAGAGTTGTTACAACCTTTCTGCACCAGCTAGGTCATAAAAGGACTCTGCTCACGGCTCTGCACAAGATGACAAGTTTCATGGAACAAGCATCAGCAGTTGCCTTTTCATGGGTGTTTCTTGGACCAGTGTTCCAGAAAATGGAAAGCAGGGGCTTGGATTCTGAATCTTCAGAGCCAAAAACCTTCTCTACATTTTAAAGTTTGTTGATTAACAACATCAGTTAGCAATAGGTCACTGACTGCCCTGGAATATTTCTTGGCTGTCCCATGACCAAGACAGACAGCAAATACCAGTATCCTGTCTATATTAATTACTCCTGCACAATTCAAAGACACTCCAAAATAATGAACTTAATGGTAGACCAGACTTAATCATCAACAAAGTTTCAAACATGTCCATGATTGCACACATCGACTAAGGGAGGCCCACTTAGAGTAAGTCCCTGGACTGCAAATGCAGTATCATCAGTTCTGTCAGTACTAATGAAACTCATTTGAGAGACAAGCGAGAAAATGAAAAGTAAAGATGCTCATTTTCTCACTATTTTGACTGACTGATTTCTCCTAAGAGATTTATTTTATGAAGTTACAGCCAGGGATACTGGAACAATTTTTATAGTGGGGGTGCTGATGATGGAAAACATGTATTCAGTGTTTATTATTACTACTTCAAGCCAGGGGGTGCGGTAGCACCCCCAGCACCTCTAGTTTCAGCATCACTGGGTACAACTACTCTCCATTTCATTAACAATACACTTGGCACTGGTGACTCTGGGCCAGATTCAGGAGTGAAGCTAGATAAGTCTAAATAAGCCTACAAGAAAAGGCAAATTTTTTCAACCAAACTATTTTTCTCACAGGGAAAAAAAAAGAAAAAAAGGAGTTTCAGCAACAACCAAGATGTTTTGCAAATTTATGGCGGCGTTGTTGAATTGTTTAGGAAAAAAACCAAAAATCTAAAAAAAATATCAAAACACTTCATTTCCACATTTTTCAATAACATGTTTTTTATTTTTTTTGTTCAGAACAACTTTTCATTTTGAGATTTCTTTTAATTTTATTTTTAAAAATCAAAAGTGTTAAAGGCTCAAAATTGAAATGAGCATTCCAGATTCCACAAAAATCTCATGACAAAAATTATTTTTACTTTAGTTTTGATTCACTGAAATTATCAAAAAATTTCCATTTTTGTACAACCCAAAACACTTTCCTCCTGCCCTTCCCCCATTTTCAAAATTGCCAGTGAAAGAAAAAAAATCAGGTACTCACCCAGATCTAACTTATATTTTCTGTATTCCATATTGTAAGGTAATATTTGCATGATTTATTGTAAGCCTCTGTGAAAATCACCATGAGAGAGAGAGAGAGAGATTAATTGGTGTGAAGGGCTCATCTTCAACAGAAGGTGTTACACCCTTCCCAAAAGGAGAGGTCCATTGATACCAGATGGAGTACTGTGGGATGTTTCAACTGGAATTTCCATGTGTGCCATCACCAAGAGGACAAAAGACTTTTGTTGTCTTATTTCCTTGCTGAGAAGATGAGTCATGCAAGTGGACTCATCCCATCAGCTGTGTTTGCAGCTCAGAGCATATGGCAGGAACAGGACAAAACCCCAAACCAAATTAACTCTGTGCTGCTTGAACTCCAAAGGGCAGGGTCTTTCTCGACATAAGCAAGTGCCCTCCAGCTGCTTTGCCTGGCTTAGCCCTAAAGGACATGTAGAGCTTGCTTGTTATAGAAGCTTCTATTACCTTTTGAAATGTAAGATTGTAATTCATTTGTGTACTTACGTTTACCTGTTTTAATCTTGTAAATAACTCTCTAATTTTCTTTTCCTATTTAATTAATCTTTATGCAGTTTATTATAGGATTGGCTACAAGTGATATCTTTAGCGATAAAGGTGCAAATGACCTGGGGTAAGTGACTGGTCCTTTGGGACTGGAAGTAACCTGAATATTACTGTGATTCTTAGTGTAAGGGATCATCTATCACAAAGGTAGGCTTACCTGGGTGATGAGACAGATCAGAGTGCCCAAAGGAACTATCTGAGACTACATGTTTAGGCTGTTAGGGTATGTCTATACTACCCGCTGGATCGGCAGGCAGCAATTGATCCAGCGGGAGTCAATTTATCGCGTCTAGACTAGACGTGATAAATCAACCCCCCCGAGTGCTCTCCCGTTGACTCCTGTACTCCACCACCACGAGAGGCACAGGCGGAGTCGATGGGGGAGCGGCAGCAGTCGACTCACCGCAGTGAAGACACCGAGGTGAGTAGATCTAAGTACATCAACTTCAGCTACGTTATTCACGCCCTCCCCCCCCAGTGTAGATGAGGCCTTATAGTGCCTGAGGAGTTTACACTTGATAATTTGGTTGTGAAATCTTAGTATAGAATGCAGAACCAATTTGGAATTGTGCCCTGGTTCCTAGCAGCCTGCCCTGAGGTTAATACTCATGCTCTTGAATCACTGGGCAGGAACATTACAGTACATCATTTGTTTGGGTAAAAAATGGAAAGGAGCCCAACTCAGTAGTAAAAATTGTCTGCTTCTTAGGGAAAATTAACCAAGATCGCTTTCATGTAGACAACACTGAAATCCATATGTCTACAAGTTTTCAGTGTGAAAAATAGCTATTTTGTCAAAATTGCAAATAAAGTAAAAGGAGGGAGTTGCGCTGGGAGCGGATAGGAATATAGCATGAAATTAACTAACAAATAATTGAAATGCCATGGTAAAGAATAGTGAATTTCACACTTCTCTAGCAAGAAATTGCTATTGATCTAAATGGAATTGTTAGCCACATATATGCTATTTTCCAGGTGCCCCTGTGTTTCTGAGTTGCTGACACTTAGCCTCAGACAGCTCATCATTCCCAGTAATGAAACTGAAGGACTCCCAGACCATGCTTAGGTTCTGATCCTGCAATGAGATATTTATTATTGGAGTCCTGTGACCATGCAGAGCTCCACTTAAATTGCTGGGGCTCAGTGTGGGTACAAAGTTATACTCATGCACATCACATTGCAGGGTCAGGGACTTAGTAGGGTTCTCTAATTTTATGCTTACTTCCCCTGGTTCTCATAGGGCCAAGGTGATCACAAGATATTAATTAGAGCTATGCAGTTGTTTGCTTTCCACAGTCATATTTAAATGACAAAACTTTCTACTGAATCAGGACTATACACAAATTGAGTCGCAATCAAACAAAAACAAATAGAGACTTAAGCTTTTTGATCCAAAGATTTTTTTTGGCTTAAGGAAATTAACAATAATATTACTTTACTTGCCCCAAAAGGGTAAATATATTAAAAATGACAGTTTTGCATACTTTTACTATCTTAACATATGGAAGTAGGGTTTTTAATCTTTTGCCAAATACTGAAACTTTGAAAAATCTTTACCGAATGTGTCTGAATAATAAGAGCACCTATCTGCATTAGTAAAGCTGATGAGCCCCAAGCAAAATGTCCACATGTTAACAGAATTTTTATTAATCCTCCATTTTCTATATAAAGTCATTGAAGCTGCAGTGCTAATGATCTTATTTGGCTCAAGTTTATGCAGAAAATATTTGCAATCATTTTGGTCAGTTAAATAATGTGATATTTTGGCAAGTTAAATAATGTGATATTTTTTACGGGACAGAAAATAACCTAAAATACCAATGTTTTGACCAAATAATGGTTCTTTTTTTCATTTTCCCCAGTGGCCCAAATGCTTTGCATTCTCAGGGCCTATGTCCCTTGAACTCCCGCTGAAGTCACATGAAATTTCACACAAAGCAGGCTTGCAAAATTGGGCCCTAATTTATTGCTCCAATGGAAGATGGAACATTACCTATCCATTTATAGACAGCATTAATTTGTTATGAGGCCTGATTTCTACTGTCATTTACACCAGAGCAAAGCAAATGTAAAGTGCTGCCAGTCCTATTTTGGACATATTGCATACCAGCTTTGCAGTCATTTTGCACAGGTACAAATGACTTCACCATGTAGAATGCACTGGTGAACAGGGCCAAAAATTCAATATTTTCCCTTTGTCAATGCATTCTTCTTTATATGCCAGTTCCTATTAGCTATTGCTGTAACTCTTACTGTGAAGAATAAAAGCTATAAATGTCTATATACCAGTGCAAGAAATTTAAAAGCAAAAAGAGGTGAACTAAAATACAAAGCAACGAAAGAGGACTTAGACATTATAGGCATTTCTGAAACATGGTGGGATGAAAATAATGAATGGAAGACTGAAATGCCTGGGTATAAACTATACAGGGAGGACAGATTAGATCAATAGAGACAGGGGAGTAATACTATACTGTGCTTAAAAGTCAATAGACTCTATTGAAATAAAACTTCTGAGTGGAGAGGATAATACAGTAAAATCTGTAGATATCCAGATCCCATGTCATAAGAATATAAATATAAATTAAATGTAAAAGAATACTACTTCTCTCTATATCAGGGTAGTGGTAGTGAATGGACAATGCTGAGATAAATCATAAGCAATAAAATTTTCTAAAACAGTAATAATGAATGACTGTAATTACCCAAATATTATCTGGTCAAGCACTCATCAAGACTGGAGAGACATGAAACACGAGGGAAATTATTTGCAAACATTTTGACTAGATCTGGGCAAAAAAATTTCATGAAATGTTTTTCAAAAACTTTGCCCTCCTTTTTTATTCTTCTGTGAAAAAAATCAACCTTTTTGAGCATCAAAATAATTACCATTCCGAAAATTTTGACCAGCTACAAATTTGCAATATTAGAAGCCAAGTTTTTACTTGCCATAGCCACTTCCTTTTTCTTTTTGCTTGTTGTGAGTATTGCTAGAAGAGAAGACATGCCAAGGATTGAATAATCATAGAGACTAAATTACTTTCCCTCCTATTACTTCTAACTCAAGGTTGAGGCATACTTGAGTGACAGTGTGGGGAATCTTATAACACAGCTACCCACATTGTGTCTCCTGTATGGACTGAGTGTTTCAGTTTCCAATGCTGCCAAGGGTACCTTTCACAAGAACGAAAGAAACAGAGCTAGATTCAATGCTGTATTACAACCCTTTTACACCAGAAGTTGTATGAACTTCCCCATACTGTATCTTTACTCTGAGGTAGAAGAACCACCCCAAGAAGTAAGAGCTGGCTGTGCAAAGCAGGAAATTGAGTCTAGATCTCCCAAATCTGAGGCTACAGCCCTAATGCCAAGACCATCCCCTTGCTTTCATAGGATCATTGGCTTCCCCTCCCTCCTTGAGCTACTCCAAGTCTCCTTCCTTTTTGTATCTATATAAATTTTCTCTAATGTAATTTTTCTGTGTTGCCCAATATAGTCACCATGCAGCATATCTTCATCATAATAGGAGATGGTTGAAAAGAAAATGTTTTGAGCAAGTAACTGGGATGAGACATTTATAATCTGATATCTCATCTCTCTCTCTCTGTCAGGTGCAATTTTAAAAGAAAGAAAGATGGAAAAAGAAAGAACCAGGGGACTGCTTTTTAGGGAAATTAAATTATTATCCTGATAACATTACAAAGTATGACTGGAAAGGTTGCATGCTTCATGACACACAAGTGTTCTTCACATTTTAGTTCATTCAAGAATGATCCTGAACAAGATAAACAATGTTGACATGATTGTCTCTCGTCTAAACTTTCATCCTTTGGGTGTCAGGAAACAAACACCTTTGAAGCAAAAGAAGACACTCAGAAGCCCCAGAGCAGCCAAGGAAGACTTGATTCAGTGTTTCTCAAGGTTACCCAACACTTTGCTGCAGCTAGACATAAAATTCCCTTTAGTGTTATATGGCTTTCCAGAGAGATAATTTTGAGTGTGACTTGCACCACATTTTCATATGCCTTTCCATACAAAATATTGTAGTACTGTATATGATGTTTCAGAAATCATTGGGCTATAGTTTACTCCATGGACAGAATGCAAAAAAAACCCAAAAACACAACAAAACAACCATATACATGAATCCTTTGAAACAAAAGACTAACAATCCTGCAGAGTTTCTTATTGAGAAATATAAAGATCTGGTATATTGAGACTATAGTTCGTTTAATAGTTTAGTTTAATCCACCTCTAAAAGTGCTGCACTTGCTTAGATGTTTTTAGTGGCAATTTACTAGAAATAAAACTTAATAAATCAAGCCACTTTCTTCAGTGTTTCCAAATAGAAGTAATTCAGAGACCCAGGGTCTCATTTGCTGACATTGTGCATTTCTGACATCTTTTGTGGTGCACAATCACCATGACAGAAACTAAAGAGAACTAACTAAAAGAGCATTTGATTAATAGTGTCTCATACTTATATTAAAGAGCCAATTAATATTTTAGTTGAACTTAGTTTGTACATCCTTCACTGGCATATTTTCCCTGTTTAAAAATCAAGTTTTAAATACACTAGATTATCACCAATTAACCAATTCTTCTTTTCATATATAAACAAATGTCTGTTTCTGCTTTAAAATGATAACCAGTTCTCTAGATTGCTAGTTCTGTAGGCATCATTGTTAAGGTTATGTTCCATTTCGCAGTTAAGGTCCGACCCAAAGTCCCCACTTTCCCCTCCCCTTTCATATCAGGGACTCTGTATACCCCACATTTACCCTTATATCACATGCCATGGGTTCTGTGTCCTCCTTGTTCCCCCTTCCAATTATTCCCCATTCTCCCCTCCCCCCCATCTCCCACTTCTGTCCTGCCTCCCATTCCCTCCCTCCATTATTATTTATTTTCTTTTGGCCTGGTACATAAGTGACGCCTGGGTCACCCCACCTTAACTTGCCATTTCCATAATTTGTATTGCTTAGGCTATTATCAGTACTGTGTTCTTGTTATGTGTTTTGTTTAAGGGTGGCATTAGTCACTGTAGCAACCTTAACTGTAATGTCACCAAGAATATAAATGAGAAATGTATACATTACACAGTAATAGTTCTGAATTTGTTATTTCAATGGCAGCAGAGTGGCACAGGGCATAGATTTATAGTTTGATCAAACAGGAGCCCATGATTATTATTTTTTTTAAAACCCTAATTGCTAAACGAAGTATAGCAATCCTGCACTTGTAAGAAAAATGCTTAAGTAATTTGCATAGGTAACTTATTCAAAATAATTGTGATTTCATGTCAGAGTGGCTTTTTAAAATAATTTTCATAGTTATGCCTCTGTGTATGCAAGAGAAAAAAAAAAGATGTACTATGCATCAAACAGATTCATTTTAAGGTAAGATCCCAAAGTTCAGATTGACATCTTTATGCTATAACTAGCAAAGGAGAATAGGATTAAACATATTTAATAAAAGGAATAAGCAATGAGCTTTAAAACTGTCCCTAGAAAACCATGTCCTGATATTATAACTTAACAATATTATGGTCTGACATTATAACTTAGAAAAAAAAGCTTCAAGCTCCAGCGTGTTTAATGAAATACCAGACAAGGAACCAAAATACTGACTCAGAGGGCCTGATTCAGTTCTCATTTATGCCAGTGTAAATCAGGAGTAATTCCATGAAGTCAATAGAGTTGCCTCAGAGTAAAACTGCAGAAGGTGAAAGCAATCTTATTATATGAAATAATGATGCCCCTAGTCAGGTTTTCTGTGGATAATAGATAATCTGCAGGATTCTGGAAGGAGCCCTGAACCTCTGGATGGACAAGCATGAGCCTCTAGTCTAGTGCTTGAATTAAAGATCCATTAGCTCAGAGGCAATAGAATCTCAGAAACCTCTGTACATGTACATGAAATAGCCACTAGAAGGGGAGACAGAGTCACTCTGTTAGCACAGGTTACATCTATATGAACCATTAAATAAATCAAAAGTAATTTGATGACATTGTGGGAAACACTTAAACATGTAATTAAACCAACCGAGTCTTTCTTCCAGCGTGCCTGCTCCAAGAAACTCCAATTAAAAGGGACAAAGACTCTGATGCAGATTTAACCAAACTGAAGATTGTAGTCTTTTTATGCATATAAGAACTAATTTTCTAGGGCCTTATCTTCCAAAGTGGATCCGTTATTCTCAAACAAAATCATTTTTTTAAAATAAAGTGCCACATGGGGGAGTTATTCTGAAACAGCTATAGCAAAATAGTTATTCCAGAATAACTGTGCTGGACAATTTCCTCATGTAAACAAGCCCTTTACTTTAAAATGCCAGTGCTCTTAGGCTTCATTCCTGCAAATACTTTATTCCCTTTACTCAGGTGTCTTCAGTGGGACTATTCACATCAATCAAGATAAACATGTATTTAAGTGTTTGCAGGCATGGAGTCCTGATAACTTTGTTCAAGAGCAGACAGGTCCAAATATAATGGAGTTGTTTTCTGTTCAGTAACAGAGGGCCATGACTGGTGCCATGAAAGATTTTATGGGGAGGTGATCAAATGTAAGCGGTACAATGAAGATTTCTCTTATAAATCCATTCTAACTGACTGAGGCATTGCTACAGCTTGCAATCTGGCATATGTATTCTGAGCCAGATGTTAGGTCAGACTAGTTTCTTTGAAGGCAGTGGACCTATGTCAGTGTAAACCAGCTAACAATCTGGTCCTTTGATTGACCATATGGGCAAATCTTTCAACAAAAATTATTATACTGGATGTAGACTTTTCTTGGGAGCATGGGGAAAATAACATGTTTAAAGGTTTAGGTGCTTTCCTGTCATGATCTAGCTAAGAATACTAAGGGCCAAATTCTCTAATGGAGTAAATGGGCACAGCTCCATTGCTTTCAAAGTATTTGGACCCATCTTCACCAGCAGAGACTATATTCCTAAGGGTCATCTACTGCCTTTGATCTCCACACAGAATTCTCATGGACATGTACTGAAGTCCATAGGAATTGCAAGCACATAACTGAGTGCATGTTGAAGCACATAATAATGACACTGTGAAACATGAATTTCAAGAGATCTCTTCTCCTATAGAAGACCTCATGTGCATAACTCCTGTTAGAAGTTATCCACATGTAAGGGCTGAAGAAAAGATTGCTGTAAAGACAAATTCTGTCCTCAGACTGAAATTCTGCCCTTGGATCAACTGTGTCCATGATAATTGAAACAAATTGTGCGTTTGTAAGGCAGATCAAATCCTGCACTGAAAACATGATATATTTGCATTTTGCTATGCTGGAAAAAGTACAGATCACCAAATTCATATAATCACAGATAGTAAGGATTTTGTTAACAAAAAAATCAGTTTCTGCTAAACTTTGAAGACATGCTGTTATCCTAAACAGGTGCATCGCAAACTAATATTGTAAGCATAGGTAACTGCCAATTATAGCTGGAATAATCTATGTTCATGAAGCTACTTTGATGTGTAAACTATAGGAAGCTACTGGACTTCATGAATACAATATTTGCATATCTTTCTACTAAAGTGGACATAAAAATGGTACTTGAGGAAATTACATATATTTGTGGAACTCATGGAAATACTATGATTAAATAGTCCCATGAATGGATTCCACTCATCCTATAGTCCTAGCTGTTTTTGTGCTGTGGAGTGCCTGTAGACCTGCCACTCAGAGTGAATTCCCTTGAATAAAAATGAGTTCCCTTAAACAAACATACTTATTTTCTTCAGGATGGGAATAACTATAAAGGAGTAAGACTGTATGTAACTTTGTCATCTGTGCCAGATGCATTATAAATAATCCTCATTTAATAATGAAAGAGTAATGACATACAAATTACTAATGTAAGTTTCAAATACTTTTCACTTTATATAACACAGTACACAATACAATAGAAATTGCTTTTACAAATTATGATACAATATAATGGTCAAGCAAATTGTATTGCTGGGCTGTGTGTATGTTGTGATTAAAATGTTCAAGAATAAACAATGTGAAGTGGGGATCTATTATATTACATATAGAATGTTGGATATAATGTCTTCATATCTATCACATACGCATCACAACTTCAGCAAAACTTTGTTTAAGTCTCTTACATAGCTAATAACAATTATTATGATATAATCTTGTCTGCTAAAGAAATGACCAGAAGTCATTCTGTACTAAACAGCCCAAACTCAGCCCATGGTAGAGATAAAAGACTTTAGCACAGACCGTTGGCCTAACTACTTTATGTGATTTTAGTACTATAAACTAAATGTTGCAGTCCTTATCTCAGATAAATTCCTACTGGAGTCCTTAGTAAGAAATAAAAGATTTAATTCAGTATGTGTAAAATATGGACCATATTTTCCAGTCACTCAAATATGGAAACCCCACCCACAGCCTGATTCACACAGGGACCTGATCTAAGCAACAGTGAGAATATATTATAAATTCCACATCCCTTTATTGTGTGAGTAACTCCTTCTAACATTAATGCAGACTCCACATGTTCGTCAAGGGGTGTATAGAGCCCACAGTGAGCAGAGAGCCATTGATTTTTTTCTCTCTCTTAAGCACTTTTTTCTTCAAAGGGGCATCATTTTAATAGTCAGGAAACAATAGGCCATTCCAGTTTTTTGTGACTTTATTCTTTATGATTCAACTGCTTGCTGTTATACGGGAAGATTTTCAAAAGCACAAATGGGCAGTTAGGTGCCCAACACTAATTGAAAGTTAATGGGAGCCGGGTTACTAACTCCCATTTGTGCCTTTGAAAATCTTTCCCGTAAGCTTTAAGTATAATTAGTCAACTCAGTGCTGACCTTGTATTACACATTCTTGTTTGCACTGCAAACCTCAACCAAAACTCCAGCATGACAACAGGGCAGAACTTCACCATTCGTCTGTAGTGTGTACTAGGGAATAGTAAAACATTTTAAAACCAGCAAGTTACAGATATTAAGGGCCAGCCCTTCCATGGGTGTTTAAGAAAGGGTTGCTACAAGGAGCTTTCTCCCTATCAACACTGCACCAGGGACCAGGCACAACTGCTGTCCCTGTGTTCCCCACTAGATCCCCTATAATACTACACAATCCAGAAGGAATAGCAACCATGGCCCTGCCTGTCCTCTGCTGTGCACAGCATAGCAGTCCAGCTGTGGAGGGAACACAAAATGTATCTCACTACTGGGGTAGCGCAGCAGCTGTACTCCTCACAATGGCTCCTGTAACTACCATTGGGTAGTGCAGCTCCACATGCAGGCTTGTGCCTGAGAGGCTCCATATACCTGTAAATGTTCCTCACCACGCATGTTTAATACCTAAATATATACTCTAGGTTACAACCGCATTGGCATAATTAATCCACCATTGTATGGACTTTTATTACACATGATACATCAGTACAGCACTTCTGGATGTTTTATGAATTATAATGTAAAATCCCTCTTCCTGCTGTAAAGAATCTATATGCCAAGGAGAATGGCAATCACAATGATAGAGCACAGTGGTTCTGAAGAAAGTGTTCTGACGCATCATGTCACATGTCCTTTTATTTATGTCTGTACAGATTAAGGCAATCTATTTTGAAAGCTGTATCTAATTAGCATGAATTGACCCAGTACATTCTAAGCAGTGAGAAGGAGCCTTATGATATATCAGTTCAGTTCTATGCAGTAATGCTTTCAAGTGACTCCTTTTCAAACTCTACTATGGTGCTGTGAGGATGTGGTGCAGTGTGTCAAGGATCTAGTGATCTTTGACCTACTTCACAGCATCCTCAAAAAACTGTGATGCAGGCTGAAACTGAGATGCCTGGAAAGAGCAATGGAATATATGCTAATTAACACACCTAGAGCCCCCCCCCCCCTTTTTTAATATATATTTTGCTTCTCTAATAGTGTCTTGGAATGAAATCCCCAAAATGCCAAGGACAAAATGCCTAGGGCAAGAGTAGTTTTGGGGTCATTTCTTTATGAAGCAAATATATATATATAGTTATATTTCTGCATTAAACTAACAACAGGAATGCTTTTCTCTAGACGAGTCATAAATTAATTATTTCATTCATTTACTCACTGGATTATACCAAGATGGTACAGAAGATTCAAAAGATGGAGGCTTAAGCCCTATGGGGCATACATGGTCTTCTCTGCATAGTGCTGATGGGACCTAATTTGATCAGAAAGGGAGCTATTGGAAAAATGACTATGTCATTATCTTCCCTTCTAACTCCACAGATCAGGAGCTCAGCTCCATGAGAAATGGGGTTGAGGGGAGACTCTGGAGAAACAATAACATATGTGGCATGTTCTGCTCTCAGAGCAGTGTAAGGAAAGATAGCTATGTGGCAACATCTCCCCTGTAGCTATACTATACCTGCAATACAGGAGCTCATTTGGAAGTGTGAGACCATGGGAAGGCAGAAAGAATTTGAGGAACAGGCACACTCTGTGGCAAATTTCCCTCTTAAGGAATCTAAATTACACAAGCATCATGGGTCACTGCTGCCCTCGGTACCAGTAACTTCCCCTTATACAGGTTTTTACAACAGTAGGAGTTGTGACTGAGTGGCTGGCTGGTGAGATCCAGCCAACGGCAGCATGGCAATTACATGAGCTGTGCCTGCGTGGGAGTGTGAATAGACCATAGTCTATGGAAACTAGCTTAGTTCTCATAGATCCTTGGCTTCTCTTAGAACTGCTGCCTATGCTCCTGGGCAGTCTGCTACCAGGCCTACCTCCAGAGGTAGATGATGCAGCAGATAACAAAGGTGATTCAATAATGGAGGCTGTTACTCCCTTTCTGCATTGCTTGATGCATTAAGAGACGCATATGGTCCCGTGATATTGAAGTCCTTACAAATTAAAAATTCATGGCTGATTAAAACAAGCAGAGAGACACTTAAAGCCATTATTGATTAACTTTATGAATACGCCCCTTCAGGAGGCCAAGCTGCCAGCCTTACTTAAACAAGCAGCAGTTCGGCCCTCGCTGAAAAGCCCATTTTTGGATTATATTAAACATGCCACTTACTACCATCCCAATTTTCATGAAGATAACTGAGGTTGTGGTGATAGGCCAGGCCCAACAACACTTGGATTTCACAGATTTCTTTGTTCCCTACCTGCAAGGTGAATACTTGAGTAGGGAAATGAAATCATACTGATATCAGTGGTTGATTATCTTCCTCTAGTGACAGATGTGGAGTCTTTTAGATTTGTGAGCAGTGAGATATTGTTGACTTGTCTGTGGGTTATTGCAGGAGTAGTATCATGGAATGATTCTTTTGTGCATTCACACCTTTCTCTTTGGGAGAAACCACAGGTTAATGTCAGGCAAATGCTTATTCTTTCCAAAGGATCTCACATTTGGGGGCCCTACAGGTTCCTCCTGCTCAATGTTGGCATGAGGCCATTAGAGGGGATTGTGAGATGTTTGGGAGCTACATTGTTACCAGTATATTGATGATACTCAGCTTTATGCCATCTTTTCATTCAACCCAGATTCTAGTCTTATTACCAGGCCCTGAGCCAAAGACCACTGAAGTCAATAGGAAAGACTTCCAGTGATTTTAGGCTCCCAGTGTCTACGTCTCTCGGGAATCTGGATTAAAATGAACTGTCTCTGATTTAACACAGACAAATTAAAAACAAGGCTTATTGCTAGGCAGAAGCATTTGAAGGGGTGGTGGAGATTATATCTGCAACATCTATGGAGGTTGCATAAATGAATTTCACCACATTATTCAAAAAGAACAGGAGTACTTGTGGCACCTTGGAGACTAACAAATTGATTTGAGCATAAGCTTTCGTGGGCTAAAACCCACTTCATCTTATGCTCAAATAAATGCTGATACAGACTAACATGGCTGCAACTCTGAAACAACATTATTCATAGCCTTGAAATCTTATCGGTACCATCATTGCTCCTAGATCCTACCTAGCAGCACTAGGGGTCCACCATCAACCTCTGGCCAGGAGACTTCAGCCATTCCTTTCTAATGAAGGTCTTAGAACAGTCCCCTTCTTGTCTTGACTACTATAATACACTCTGTTTAGGGCTGCCCCTGTAATCCACCCAGTGATGTTTGTAGGTGGGGAAATATTTTTGAAGAACTGTCCAAAATCTTGATCTTTCCAGCCATCAAGGATATGAGACCACAGATAATTAAGGGGTTCTAAAAGCTTCGGGTCATGCTGAGCTCATAGGTATTCCTGAATATTCAGACTGACACAGTAGCAAGGAATAATTTTTTTTGTCTCATGTAAGTCCTACTCTGAGACAAGCACTTAACTTTTGTCTGTTCCAGGTTAGACTTACTCTTTTTATCTGGGATAGAATGCAACCACAAAAGAAGTGGGTCCTGGTCACTGCAGCATATATTTCCAAGACCTGGAAAGTATAAATTTGGCACTCTTCCTTTTTTGATTCTTTAGAATATAGTTTTTTGGGGGAGGGGGGACAGAGGGGATTGTTGTTTATACTAGAAGTTTAGGGCTTGTCTATCCTGTGGTGACTAATTAAACTTATGAAACATCAAGAGACTGAAAGCTGAGCTATTGGGAGGAGAATGGATGTTTATTCAGAGTGTTTAAAACTCTGTTTTTTGCTGACACCTATTTAATTTCAATGCCTAATGAATATTTGAGACAAAATATGTTGTGATATAGTGATAGTCTATAAGTTACACACGTCTCTTTTCTGACTTTCTGGGTCCCACCTAATCTCCACAATGTAGTCTTGCCTTCATATAGGATTTTTTTTCCCCCAGCATTCCTTTGAAAACTGCAGCCCTAAAATAACCATTTTGCAACTGGCAAAATTGCTTGCTGCGTCTCCTTCTCGTCCAGCTGGTAAGTATTCATTCCTATTGTTTTCTCCCAAATTTTCCTGTCTTATTCCTTCCCATATATGTCTCTGTGAAAAAGTTATTCCTTTCAATTAAAGGTGTGAGAGTTAACAATAAGCCCCTTTTAGACTCCCAAGAAAGTTTCCCAAAACAACAGAGGTCACCAGACTTGACATTACTAACATTTAACATGCAGGAGATTTAAAACAAGACAAAAACAAACAAACAGAAAAGGTTTTCTTTATATATCATAAAGAAGCTAAAAAGGAAAACCCCTTAATAAAACATGAATGCTCTGCAGGTCACCTTTAAACTACACAAATTGGCACAAACGGTATTCTCATACACACACATACAGAGTGTCTATATGGAGAATAGAGAGAAATATTGCCTCCTTTAAAACTCATAAATTTGTTCAGTGTTTTGATTCCAAGGTGATAGATGCTTTAGAAAAACAATAGCTAGATTAGACAATGTTCTGTAATTAATGTGCTTAGATACTTCAGTGGCAAGTAATATAGAAATGAGCAAGCTGGATTTGAATTCAGAGTCAAAGAGTTTAAGGCCAAAAGGGACCACCACATCACGTAGTCTGACCTCCTACATCACAGGCCACCAGAAACACTGAGCACCTGCACACTAAACCCAACAACCAAAATTTGATCAAAATATTACAGCCCACAGGAGATTAGACTCTTATGTGCCACAGACAAAGAATAGGAGGGACCGAGGTGCACCAGTGCAATGGTAGGGAAATGATTAGGTGAGATAGACCCAGATAATCCTGGCAAGTGACCCGCACCCACACACTGCAGAGGAAGATGAAGAAAAACCCAAGGTCACTGGCAATCTGGCCTATTGGTGGGAATTCCTTCCTGACCCCACATATGGCAATCAGTTAGACCCTGAGCATGTCAGCAAGAATCAGCCAGCCACACACTCAAGAGAGAGAGACTGCTTGGTACCACCTCTGAGCTCTGGTCCTCCCCATCCAATGTTCCATCTCAAGACATGGCCATCCTTGACCTTCATAGGAAGGAGATAAAAAAAACCCAGACTATACTGGGGGGCAGGGGAAATCCTGATCCCCTAGGTGTCTGGCTGAACCCCTGTAGAATGAGCTATAAAAATGGAATACATAAGTCAGAAGTAAGCCCCAAGGCGGCTGAACTCTGCTCCCCAACATCACAAGCAAACCCGTTGTACAATCATAATCATGAATTTTTCCAGCTCTCTCTCAAAACTAATTATGTTATTTGCCCCCAACTCCTATTAGGAGGCTGTTCCAGAACCTCACCCCTCTGATGGTTACAAATCTAATTTCCAGCCTGAATTTGCTCATGGCCAGTTTATGTATGTATATTCCTGTGCCAACGTTGTCCTTTAGCTTAAATACCTCTTCACCGTCCCAGGTATTTACCCTCCCCATGTAATTTTAGAGAGCAATGATAGCCCCTCTCAGCCTTCTTTTTGCTAGACTAAACAAGCCAACCTCTCTGTCTCCTCTCATAAGATAGGTCCTCCATTCCCCTGATCATCTTAATAGTTCTTCTCTTCACCTGTTTCAGTTTGAACATGTATGACTAGAATTGTACACAGGATTTCAAATGAGTGTCTTGTACAATGGCATTAATACTTCTCCTACTTGAAATGCTACACGCAATACATCCTAGGATCACATTTGCATTTTCATAGCTACAGCACATGGGGGGCTCATAGTCATCCTGTGATCAATTCACACAGCCAGGTGTCTCTTTTCCTCTCTCAGCAGAAATTCTTATTATTAGACCCTAAGTCCATGATCATGCCCTGTGAGCTATTTAATTGCATCCCATTTCTGTCACTCCAGTCTTCAAGGTCATCCAGATCTTCCTGTATAATATTTTGATCCCCTTCTATACTGACCATACCTCCCAACTTTGCTGATGATACAAATATCACTAGCACAATCCTCCTGCTTTTTGTGCCAAGGTCATTAACAAAACTATTGAAAAAGATTGGCCTCAAGACCAATCCTTGAGGAACTCCACTAGTAACCTCCTTCCAGTCCAATAGTTCACATTTCATTACAATCGTTTGCCTTTTCCCTTTTGGCCAGTTCCTTATCCACCTTACAATTCTTGTACTGATCCCCATCTTCCTTAAATTAACTAATTTCCCATGTGGTATCATGTCAAATGCTTTACTGAAGTCCAAGTATATTAGATCTGGTGCACTTCCCTTATCTAAAAATACAGTTATTTTCCTTAAAGAAGGAAACTGGATTGGTATGGCATGATCTTTCTTTGGTAAACCCATGTTGCATTGCGTCCCCTTTACTGTTTAACTCCATGAATTTAATTATTCTTTCCTTCACAATTTGTTCTACAGCCTTGTAGCCTTGTTCTACCGAGGTCAGTCTAACAGATCTGTAATTGTTGGGATCACTTTTTTCCCCTTTCTTAAATATAGGTATTATGTTAGCTATTCTCCAGTCATATGATACTACTCCCAAATAGATAGCTTTATTAAAAATTGTTGTTATTGGACTAGCAGTCCCATGTGCCAGTTCTTTCAGTATTCTGGGATGCGAATTTTCTGGTCCCACCGCTTTGATCACTTTAATCTCTTTAAGTTTTTCTTTCACCCTAGATGTGATCATTTCCATTTCTAGACACTCATTTCCATCAGCTGCATTACCTTCATGGACATGTTCCATATTATCATCCTTACTGAAAATCACGGCAAAATATTTCATTTACTTTTGGGGCCATACCTAGATTATCTTTAATCTTCTTCCCATCCACAGTGCATCGTGGCCAAACCTCATCCTTCTTCATTCTCTTTTTATTTATATAACTAAAAAAACCCTCAATTTATTTTAATTTTCTTGGCAAGAGCTAATTCAGCTTGGCTTTTAGGAATTCTCACTTTATCCCTGCATTTTCTAACCTCCACGATGTAGCTTTCTTTGCTGATCAACCCCCTTTTCCATTCCCTCTATGCCCTTACTCCTAATAGAATAGACTCATAGAGGTGGTTACTCATCCAGCTGGGTCTGGAGCCTTTCTCTACAATCTTTGTTTCCTTGCTTGGCATGCAAATTTCACATAGTTGATTTGAAGAAATTCCAAGACACATCCACATTGAAGTCTTTGAGCTCTTCAGTCCAACAGACTTCTTTAACTAATTTCCTTAATTTCCAGAAATGTGCTGTTTTGAAATCAAAAATAATAGTTGACAACCTGGCTTTGATTATTCTTCCATTTAAATTACACTGAATCAATTACTCATGATCACTCAATCCAAGGTTATTTCCTATGACTAGCTCTTCTGAGATGTCCTACTTACCAGAACTAAGTCTAAAAATGCATCACCTCTTGTTGGTTAGGTGACAACTTGATGAAGAAAACTATTATCAATGCGATCCAGAAATAACTGGGCCCTACCTGTATTAGTTGCATTCATTCTCCAATCTATATCTGAGAAGTTAGTCTCCCATTGTGACAAATACTTTTGGGAATTGTCTCTCTCTAATAATATTAAAGAAATCATAGAAATGTAGGGCTGGAAGGGACCTTGAGAAGTCATTAATGCCCCTGCACTGAGGCAGGACCAAGTAAACTTAGACCATCCCTGACAGGTGTTTTCCCAGCCTATTCCGAAAAACCTGCAATGATGAGGCTTCCACAATTTCCCTTGGAAGCCTGTTCCAGCACCTAACTACCTTTATACATAGTTTCCCCCCCCCCCAATAACTAAACTAAATCTCCTTTGCTGCAGAATAAGCCCATTATTTTTTGTCCTACCTTCATTGGACATGCAGAACAATTGATCACCATTCTCTTTATAACAGTCCTTAATATATTTGAAGGCTGTTATCAGGTCCCCCTCAGTCTCCTTTTCTCAGAACTAAACATTTCCTTATAAATCAGGTTTCCTAGAGCTATTATCATTTTTGTTGTTGTCCTCTGGATTCCTTTCATTTGTCCATATCTTTCCTAAAATATGTTGCCTAGAATTGGATATGGTAGTCCAACTGAAGCCTCACCAGTGCTGAGTAGAGTGGGACAATTACCTCATGAGTCAATAATGTAATACAGTTGCAAAAAAAACTAATTTTCTCATGTGTATTAACAGGAGTGTCACATGAGAAAATTAGGTTTTTTTGCAACTGTATTACATTATTGACTTATATTCTATTTGTGATTGTCTATAATCCCCCAGATCCTTATCAACAGTACTATCACCTAGTTATTCTCCAATTTGTAGCTGTTCATTTGATTTTTCCTTCCTAAGTAAAGTACTTCACACTTGTTTTTATAGAACTTTTGTTGATTTCAGACTAAATCTCCAATTTGTCATGGTTATTTTGAATTCCGTTCCTGTCCTCCAAAGTGCTTGCAACCCTCCCAGTTTGGAGTCATCCACAAATTTTATAAACATGCTCTCTGCTGACCTGACCCAGTACCTCTCTGCAGTACCTGACCCAGGACTGACACCTGCATGACCCCACTATATATGCCCCACTATATATGTCCTGCTAGTCTGACAGCAAACCATTGATAACTACTCTTTGAGTAGTCTTCCAACCAGTTGTGCACCCACCTTAAAGTAATTTCATCTAGACCCCATTTCCCTAGTTTGCTTATGAAAATGTCATGTGGGACAGTGTCAAAAGCCTTATTGAAAAGCCTCTATCCATTAGGGCAGTACCCCGTCAAAGAAGCTAATAGATGGGTTTGGCAAGAATTTTCCTTCACAAATCAATGTTGGCTATTCCTTATAATCCTATTATCCTCTAGATGTTTACAAATTCTTTCCAGGTATTGAAAACAGGCTGACTGGTCTATAATTCTCCAAGTCCTCTTTGTTCCCCGTTTTAAAGATAGGTATTATATTTGTCATTCTCCAGTCCTCTCGGACCTTACATGTCCTCCATGAGTGCTTGAAGATAGTTGCTAACAGTTCCTAGGTTCCTTCAGCTAGTTACTTAAGTATACTAGGATGAATTTCATCAGGCCCTACTGACTTGAATACATTTAACTTATCTAAATAGCCTTTATTCTGTTCTTTTCCTATTCTGTCTTGTGCCCCCTTGTTGTTAATATTAATTGTGGTGAGCATCTGGTCACCATTAAATCTTTTAGTGAAGACTGAAGCAACATAGGCAGCCATCTTGATGTCCTCCGTTACTAGGTCTCCTGCCACACTAAGTAGAGGACCTATAGTTTCCTTTGTCTTTCTCTTGGTTCTAGTGTACTTAAATAACCTCATATTATTGCCTTTGATGTTCCTTGCTAGCTATAACTCATTTTGTGCCTTAGTCTTTCTGATTTTTCCCCCTACATTCTTGTGTTATTCTTTTGTACTCCTGCTTAGCAATTCATCCATGTTTCATCTTTTTGTAGGATTCCTTTTTGATTTTCAGGTCATTAAAGACCTTCTGCTGGAGACATATTGGCCTCTTACTATTTTTCCTATCTTTCCTTCACATCAGAATAGTTGGCAGTTGTGCATTTAATATGGTCTCTTTGAGAAACTGGCAGCTCTCTTGAACTCCTTTATCCCTTAGATTTTCTTCCATTGGATCTTACTTACCAAATCTCTAACTTTGTTGAAGTCGGTTGTCCTTATTTTGATTTTCTCACTCCTTCCTTTCCTTAGAATCATGAAACCATCGTTTCATGATCATTTTCACCCAAATTGCCTTCCACCTTCAGATTTTCAAGCAATTCCTTCCTATATGTGAGAATGAAGTCTAAAATGGCTGCTCCACTTGTTAAATCCTCCACTTTCTGAAACAAAAAGTTGCCCTCAATACATTCCAAGAACATAATGAAAAGTTTGTGTTTTGCCATACTACTTTTCCAACACATGTCTGGATAGTTAAATTCCCCCATTGCTACAAGGTCGTGTGTTTTGGATATTTCTGTTGTTTGTTCTAGAAATGCCTGATCCAGCTCCTTTTCCTGATTTGGTGGTCTATAGCAGTGTTTCTCAAACTGGGATCTGCAGACGCCTGGGGGTCACTGAGGGGACTCCAGGGGGTCCATGGGCCCTGCTGATCAACTCCTCCCCTCCCTCCCTCAACTCCTCCCCCTCCCTCCCACTGCCTCCTTCATGCCAGGGAACAGTTGTTCCCCAGCATGCAAGAAGTGCTGGGAGGGAGAGGGGGGAGCGGGGACCCCGGCTCCACGCCGCTCCTGGAAGAGGCCAGCACTCTCTGCGGCCCTGGGTGGCGGTGCAGGGGGTCTCTGTATGGTGCCCTGGCCTGAGTGCCGACTCCGCAGCTCCCATTGGCTGGGGACTGCGGCCAATGGGAGCTGCAGGGACAGCACCTGCAGGCAGGGGCAGCGCGCAGAGACCCTCTGCCCCCCCACCTAGGAGCCGCTGTCAGAGGGATGTGCTGGTCGCTTTCGGGAGCCACCTGAGGTAAACGCTGCCCCCCCCACCACCCCAACCCCTTGCCCCAGCCCAGAGTCCACACCCCACACTCAAACTCCCTCCCAGAGCCCGACACCTTACCCCCTCCTGCACCTAAACTCCCTCCCAGAGCCTGCACCCTCACCCCCCTGCACCCCAAACCCTGCCCCAGCCCAGAGTCTGCATCCTGCACCCAAACTCCCTCCCAGAGACCGCACCCCGTTTTGCACCCCAACGCCCTGCCCCAGCCCAGTGAAAGTAAGTGAGGGTGGGAGAGAGCGAGTGACGGAGGGAGGGGGGATGGAATGGGTGGGGTGGGGCCTCAGGGAAGGGGCGGGGGAAGAGGTGGGGGAAGTGCTGAGCAGGGGGGCTTGGGAGTCCCAAAAATTTTTAAATTAAAATGGGGGTCCTCGGGTTGCTAAAGTTTGAGAACCGCTGGTCTATAGTATTCCTCTACCATGATGCCATCCCTATTTTCCCTCCTATTTACTTTACCCAGAGAATTTCAACTGGTCTGTCTCTCAATGTCCTTCTGGAGGTCAGAATAAGCATATATTCTTTATGTATAATGCAACACCTCCTCCTTTTTTCCTCTGTTCTTTCTGAACAAGCTATATCCTTCTGTACCAATATTCCAGTCAGCAATTTATCCCACCAAGTCTCTGTGATGTCAGTTAAATCATAATTTACCTTCTGTACCAATACTTCCAGTTCTGTTTTATTCCCCATACTTCTTGCATTTGTGTACCCATATCCAAGTCTGACCTGCAGGACTATCACAAACCCCCTAACTCTGTCCCAAGAGAACCTATTTTACAATCCTTTCTCAAAGTGATTTTGAGGTAAGCAGAATTTTTTTCTGTTTTTGTCCATACTATCACTTTATTTTTCTTTACAGTTTACTGCTTCATTGGTGTACAGTGCTAGTCCACCACCATTACCCCATCTCTAACAGCACATACCCTTAATCCCTGTATTAGTTTCATGAGCACAATTTTACCAGTGTTTCTATAATACCTATTATATCTGGTTTGACCTCTTGCACCAGTAATTCCAGTTCCTCTACTTCATTGCCCAATCTCCTTGCTTTTGTGTACAAGCATGTCCTTTGCTTCCCTTGGACCTCACTGACTGGTGTATGGTGGTACAGCTTTCCAATACTTCACCCAAGACAATGTTCTCCAGAATCTCAACTTTTATTTCAAAAGTAAGTCTTTGGTCTTTCTGGTTGTGAAGCAACATTCAAAAGTAATTATTGTGACCAGTTGGAGATTCTGTCTGTATGACTTCTGAATTTTGGTTTTTATGAAATTATATTATGAAATTACTGTGTCATAGAAAGCCTATATGTGTGTGGATCCCCCTTGAGATAGCAGGGCTGTGTCATGTCCCTGGCCTGACAGAGACAATGGTGAATGATCAGCACTCGACGATCAGCTAGTCAAAGTAAAAGACCTTGGGACAACTGGTTTCCTGTAGCAAGGAGAAGATGCTTCCTCCCTTTGTCTGAAGGGAACATGGTTTGGAAGTAATGGAAAATTATCAAAAGGCAGAACAGAAGAAGCAGGTGACTGAGGCAAGCCAAGCCATGCCCATGGAGGCCAGTAGAGCTCAGAAAGCACAAATTATCATATTCTGAACAGCTGCATCATCTACTATGAGCAGCATCTCATTCTGGCTTCTAAAGTTAGCAGAGCTTGGAAGAGTACTTTGTTTTCATTTAGATTCCCTTATTGTACATGAAAAGACCACAGGCCTTATTCACGACTTTAGAACTGTTCAGGCACAATGAGCAAATGAAAGAAAAAGTAAGAGTCATTGTGGCCCAGTGGATAAGGCACATGCCTGTGTAACGGAGTTCGACTCACCACTGTGGTGCCTCCTGCTGGCTGTCCTGAGAATTAGCCTAGCTCACCAGTATGCCCTTGTCTAGTGACATCTCGCTGCCATCACTTCTGCTCCAGGTCCCGTGTCACCCCAAGGACCGTGGCGTCGTGTCACAGTCTGTTCTCCCCACTTCCGGGGGAACCGTAGTCCATTTTCCAGCCACTTCCTCAGTGGCAAATGGGGGTGGGGAGGGGACCCAGGCCCACCCACTACTCTGGGTCCTGGCCCAGGGACCCTGTAGATGGCAGCCACGTGCTGCATCCCCTCTAACCCAACAGTCTACTTCCCTGGGCCACTTCTCCGTAGCCCCAGCACCTTCTCCACCCTTGTCTCAGGGCCCCAGCATGTCAGCAGTCGACCGGGTTCTATTAACCCTTTATGGGCTAGTGTGGGGCAGATGCCCCATCACATCCTGATAGTAAGAGAACTGGGTTCTGTTCATAACTCTGCTACTGACTTGCTGTATAACCATGAACAAGCCACTTAACTACTTTCTGACTTATTTTTTCTCATCTTTAAAGTAGGAATAATGCTACTTTGATCCCCCCAAAACCTCTTACTGCCAACTGACAAGGAGGTGCAAAGTGGTACAGGTGTTTCTTGATTCTGGTATGTTTATTCTGGTTGACCAAAGAATGTCATGTGAGGTCTCAAATGAAAGTGAGTGTCACACTGGTCATCAATATCATTATGATATGTATGTACAGGTACTATGTAAGGAGTTATGTATCTGTATCAGCAAATTATGTTCTTAAGTACACAAGTTAAACGCAGGTCATCAAAAGGTGCCATACCTCTGTCTGGAGGAACCAGAGTAAGACAAGAAATGTGTATCTCTGTTGGATGTAAATTAAGCACTCTAAGCTAACAGGATGAATGGCTATTTACATACAAAGTCAAATGTCAATGAAGAGATGTGAAATCAACAGGAAAGGAGCACACAGGGAAAACAAACAAAAAAACCAAAACAAGCCATGGGCCTTATCCTCTCTGCATAGAACCTAGGAAGTAAATGGACAGTGCATTTTCATTCATGAAAGCAGGGTCTGAGCCAACCTTGACTGAAAACACTGAAGAGAACTTTGGGTGAGATAAACTTCTTTAGCCAGGAGGTTTACCTGTTAGTTAAGTTTAGTCTCTAGAAAGTGTATTATGATTTTGCTATATATATAACCATTTGTTTTCACTCACTACCACCTGAATTTCCAGTCTTTGCTAATAAATGTATTTTTGTTTTGACTAGAAATATTTCTCAGTGCTGAGGTATTAAGCAAAATGCTGGTCCTGAGCTGAATCTTACAAGCTGGTGTGTACTGTTCTTTTGGGACTAGCAGGCCTGGTAATTCTGTGAGTATTCAGTGTATAAGGAGCTGGACACTTCAAGGAATACTCTGAGTATTCAGTGTGCTTATCACTAACTGTGCAGAGAGCAAGGTCTGTGGAGGCAAGGAAGGCAGTGCTTGTGCTGCTGGAGGCTGGTGGTTTCAGGGTGCTGTTCCACAGCAGGCACAAACAAGGCTCCTTCCTTGTTAAGGGCAAGTAGAGTTAAGGTGCCTCATAACCCTGGCTACTCCCGAGGAGCACCGCAGCTCTTTACATACCTCTCTTTGTAAAGAACTCTGATATCTATGCCTGAAAGTTCTATATAAGTGCCAATAATATTTAATCCAGGGGTTCTCAAACTTCATTGCATTGCGACCCCCACTTTTTGACAATAAAAATTACTACATGACCCCAGGAGGGGGACCGAAGCCTGAGCCAGCCTGAGTCCCAGGTGTGGGGAGGCCAAAGACGAAGCTCAAGGGCTTCAATCCCAGGCAGGGTCCTGTAATCTGAGTCCCGACGCCCAGGACTAAAGACCTCAGGCTTCAGCCACAGGCAGTGGTCCCCAGTCCCCAGCAAGTCTAGCCCTGGCGACCCCATTAACATGGGGTCGTGACCCACTTTGAAGTCCGGACCCATAGTCTGAGAACTGCTGATTTAATCAATAAAACAGTTACCTTCAATGTACCTTACTTTTGCTGATTTAAATAAGATTCTCAGTACTACTTAATGTTTGAATTTTAAGAGCATGTCTACAGGAACAGTAGTGCATCACAAGTTGGGGTGTAAATCTACCTGGCACTACCCTGTCCTGCACTGAGTGTGGGTGTGGACCCTGCTACCCTGCATTGACATTTCCATAGTGTGCTTTGATCTACCCATCACTGAAAAGGGACTAGATCAAAATCTAATGGTGGAAAGGGCAAAAAGTTCAATGGGTTTCTACAAGAAACTTCTTTTTTTAGGAAATCTGGGCCCAGAACTAGTTGTGGTTAGGAACCAGTAATCCCAATTTTAAGCTTGGTGAACATTTCTACAGCTCACACACTGACTTCAGAATTTGGCACAGTCCATCACAATGAGTGATCTGCACGATAAATACGATGGTGGGCAGCTGAATTGCATGTCAGCAGTGAAGTGCATCAGTAGAGGAAATCTGTGTGGGGAAGCCCTCACAGTGCCTGCCTACCTGCTGCCTGATTTTAGCCACTTTTAGAATCTTCTTATTGTCATGAATACAAAAATTCATCTTAGAGGTGAGTTTCAAATACAGACCAGAATATATCTTTATCATAAAGTGTTCAGTTCTTCACATATGCAGTCATTTTTGGAGTAGAATTCAGAAATAAACATCGAAAAAAATGAAGCCATCACAAGAAATACTCACCACGAGATGGCAGTAATGTCACGTCTTTTCCTGCAGATTTTCATTGCCCTGAAATTTTTTGGGTGAGAAACGCAACAACATTAATACATAAATACAAGCTTATTACAAAGTCAGCCTCCCCCGTTCAAAACCCATTCGCCACCTTACCGCAAGTTACAATGAGAAAACAACGTTGCATATTTTACCAAGAAAGAAAACTCATAAGTGAATAATTACAACCTTGAAACTACCTCTCTCCACGTGTGTCGTTTCTTTTCTATGATCCTTTGTAATATTTTAATTACTGATATAGGTAACATCAAGCATTAATTATGTAGTTAGTCACAGTGTGTAGTATTAGTGGCTATAGTGTTTTAATTCCTATTGGATCTAAACCAAGACTTGGGGCTCTCTTATTTTTAAAGATATTTTCTTCATTGTAAAAAGAGACTAGGTGCAAAGGTGGGGTGAGGGATGGGGGGAAGCACATATATATCCTAACCCTGGTAACACTACAACATATAATATGCTAAAGTTTTATTTTCATCAGCCTCTCTGAACAGCCTCCTTTTGTTTTAGGGTCATGTCTAAGAGAAGCCCTTTCTGAGTACTAGCCTGGCATGTCTGGATTTTAGAAACGTTTTTTAATGGCAGAAATCCTTCTTGGTGACACGAGTCATTAGGAATAGGAGTGCAAAGACAGGGCACCGTTTCTCAAGGAGACTTCGGCTCTTTTAGTCCCCCTAAGAAGATCAATTTGTTCTGATTGAAGAATTTGGAATGAACTATTGGAGCACATAACAGGTCAGAAGTTTTTCCTTTTCTAAAGCTAGCTTGGGGCTAGAGCTACCAGGGATTTCCTCCTCCTCCTTCCCTCTCGCCCCCTCCCCAGCTCTGGAAACTCTACATAGCGATTACAAATCGCGGAGGCGCCCTAGCGAGGGAGCGTGGAAGAGGCACCTGAGAAGATTGAGCTAAGAGCAGGACCTCATCCAAATAGGGTGGTTCATTTCGTAACCAAGTGTTGTGCAACACAGGGCATTGTTCGCCCTTCTCTTGGCATCTGTGCGAGCTAATTGTGTGCAGTGAAGGCCAGGGGCACTGACAGCAAGTAGGAGCCAAGAGGGTGTAGGAAGGAAGTCTTTGCCTTCATGGGACTCAAGTGTAGCTCGAGTTGCCTCGCCTTGCTGCCCCCTCCGCGTGTGAGTGCCTGAGACAGAGTGACCCCGGTGCTATGGCAAAGGCGCCTGGTTCTTGAGCGGGGAGGCTGCCGGGCGAGTGTGGGTGCCTGCACGTTGCAGCCAGGCTGCCCACTTGGGTTGGTGTGTGCTGGCTGTGCAGCTCCAGCCAGTCTCCTTCCCCTCTCTGTGGGAAGTGATGGTTGAGTCCAGCAGCAGTAGCAGCAGCTCCTTGTGTCGCTAGCAGCCCGTCTGCTGCGCTCTCGATCCCTCCCTCTCTCCTCCTCCTCCTCACACTCGCTGGATCGCTCTCCGCCTGCTGCCTCTTCTCTCTTGCCTCCCTGCTTCTCTCTCTGCCTCTCTGCCTGGGTCTCTGCTTGTTTTTCCTCCCCCTTGGACCGGCCAGCCCGCAACCAGGCTCTAAGCATCCCAGCCCTGCAGTGGCTCAGGACTTGATGCTATGAGAAGAGCGAAGCGAGCCGAGCTACCAGTCCTGCAGGAGGCGTCGGATGCTGCGCTGCTCTCGGGACCTGGATCTTTCCCCTCTTCCTCTCTTTGCCCTTTGGTGATTATTTGGCACTGTCCTTAGTCCCACTGCTCCTCGGAGGAGACGGTCACAGCCGAGAAGAGCCGCCGGGGCTGTGTGTGGGTGTGTGGAATAACTGCAGACATGACTGCGTGGAGGAAATTCAAGTCTCTGCTGTTTTTCTGCGCGGGGCTCCTCACTGCAGCTCAGGGTAAGATTTGGGTTTCTTGCAATCAGGGTCTGTATTTGTGCTCAGGAAGGAGCTGACTGGGGATCGGGGCGATTATTTCATCCCAACTCTCCGCTCCCCACCGGCGAGTTCCCCATCACTGATTTCTGTTCAACGCAATTACAGGCATTCGGCTTCCCAAGCCATTCCCCCCCTTCCCTTGTCCTCTCTCCCCCATGTGGACTTCTCCGGGCTTTGGGTTCAGAGCCAGCCCGATGGCTCCTGACAAGCATTCGGGGGAAAGCGGCGAGCAGGAGCCGGACCCCAGCTGCTCTCTGCCCGCTGTGGTGCTCCGAGAGGAGCTGTGCGCATAGGATGCGGAGGGGAGTTTGCGAACAGTTCCCCACTGCACACGGCTGTGCGGTACTTACCAGCGTGCTGTGGACAGCACCTGGGCGGGCAAGTTTGTCTCTCCCCTCCCTCCCCTGGATTTAAATACACCTCCCCACTCCTGACACCGCGATCCGGCTCCCTGCTCCCGCGGCTGGGCGAGCGGGTGGCTGGGGGAGTCGCCCCCGCTTTCCCTATGGTTGGACTTCGTCTCTTGTAAGGTCCCAGCAGTGGCCTACCTGGGGAAGTAGCGGAAAGAAGGAAAGCTGGGTTCGGCTTCTCTATAGACCTCCCTCCCCTCCCCTGCGGGGATGAAGGGAGCTCTGTGATGCACAGCGCTCCCCACCCGCGCAGCTTAGCTTTCGCCTGGGAATGAGTTAGGTGAGGGGGGAGGGGCTGCAGAACGGGGTTTCACAACTTCAGGGCTGGCCTCAGCCCCAACACTTGCCTCATGTCTGGAGACAACAACTTCCCCATTATTCGCTTCGCCTCTCGTTAGCTGGGTCCTTTTAAGTGCTGCGCTGGGGGGGGTAGAGGGGGAGGATGCTCACCTCACAGCAAGGCACCTGTCCCTGTTTCCTAGTTCACCTGCTAAGAGCTGTTTTCTCTATATGCAGCCTGTGGGGGGGGGGGGGGGGTGTCGGTTTATTTTGTCATCTGCACAGCGCGTGGGAGGTGGGGGCAGGGTCCCTTCCCCCTCCCAAATTTTCAAAATGTTTCTTAAGAATAAATAGTTGATTCCATCTTATTTTCCTCCCATTTTCTGCCTCCGTCTGCTGCTCCCCAGTTGTTGGTTTTTTGTTTTTTTTTGGAGGGGGGGGGGGGGGGGGGAAAATAGGGAAGGAGAGAAAGAAAGCGAAACGCCAAACTCCAAACTGAGGAGGAGTTTTAGTTCCTCGTTCCCTGTCCTGTCGTCTCCTCTGGGCCCCTCGTGCTGGGGGTCACTTCTACACTGGGCGGCATTGCAGAGTGCCCTTTGTTTTGAGTGTGTTCCTGGGGTAGCTTTGGTCCGCAGACAGCGGTTCTGAGAGGGGTGCGAGGCAGTAGGTGTATATCTAGTTCTGATCCACTTTGAGCTGGGCAAAGGAACCGACGGAGCGGCAATAAGACACGTCTGGTCCCTAAACCCCCGAGGACCCTGCCTCAGCCCAAATCCTGGGGCTGTCCCGGGTGACAGGGCAACATCGGGTCACTAGGCTATCTCCGATCTCCTTTTACGGGTTGGGAATAGAGAACAGAGAAGCACAAACATCTGGTTGATCTGGTGGTGGTGCTGAAAGGGCAGCTCCTTAAACGGGGGTTGTCCTTGGTGCAATACATGGTGCACTCCAGTCCCAGGAAAGCAAAAAAATCTGTTATGTATAATCACCTGTCCAGACGCCCGGCGTCCCCAGCCCCCACCTGCCCACCCCCTTTCTGCCGGCTGATCGTTTCCCCCTGGTTGGCAGGGGCTATTTGCTTCCCCCCCTTGCGGTTCCTGATCCTTCCCCAATTAACCGACTCTTTGCACTGCCCTGCGGCTGTTTAATAATCCTCACACGTGCCTGGCACTTCAACCCCTGCCTCTGGATTGGGTGGGTTTGGGGAATAATGACATGAAGCCGGATCCGCTGGCACGTCGCGCTGGGGCTAGGAGGCTGGGGTGATAACAGCTGCCTGGGTCCAGCAGCGCCGCCAGCTCCAGAAGATCGGGGCGGCGGGAGGGATAGGCTAGGTCAGGAACTGACACGCAATGGCAATTCCCAATTCTGCCCCAGCCCACCCCGCCGGAGCAAGGCCAATAATCTGTCCCCTGGCCGGGCCTCGGGGGTGGAATGGGGCGAGTTGCAATCAATGCTACTATTGTCTCGGCTCTCTTGGAGGACTTAGACCCGCTCCTCATTTATAACATACACTGTAGCTAGTTCTGGTGTTTGACATTTAAGTGTTTCTTTGCACGGCTGACAGCACATATGAAAAGCTGGAGGCTGGATCTTGGTTATCCAGCGCCGATCCGACGTGGTTTGGTTACATACAAAGAGCTTGGCCAGGCACATTTGGGCACTACCTCTGATGCTGGGCTGCAGAATATAATTATACCTGGCTTAATATGGAGCAGGAACGCACCCACTTAAAGGCTGCAACCTGACTTAATATTGAAGCCAAACAACAGGTAGAAGAGGAAACAGCAGGGATATTTGACATAATTCTTTCCCATTAAGGTCCCTAGGCAGTTGCGCACAGGTATCTATATTTAGTAAAAGATAAACCTAAGGCTGGAATTAGATTTACAGAGTAAAAAGAGCGAGAGAATTCATTGCTTAGTAATATGAACAGCCTTTGCTTCCAGAAGCCCATAAAATCTTAATGAATAGATCCCAGGAACTCTTTATTTTAGCTGTCCAATGGCGGTGAATTAATTTGCTGTTCATTGTAATAGGGACTCTCTTGGGTTTGATATGTAAAGCTCCAAAGTGCTGCATTTTTCTGTAGGTGTTGCCTTGCACGTAGTTTCCCCTTTATCCAGCTGTAAATGAGAGCTCTTCTACCTTCTGCATTGCTCTTTAACAGTAGCATTATGAAATGAAATTCAGACCCTCTGCTGCTGTACAATTGGCTACAACTTTTCAAAGGTAAAAAGCAAGGACTGACTGTAGGTAAAGAAATGCGCACATTTTCCCTTAATGTAGTAAGTAGACTTAGAGGCATTGCTATGACTTCTATTCAGCTGCTACCATTATGTTATACTGATGGATGTGAGTATTTTGCAAAACAGGTAAAGTTTTTCTCCTTTTATATGCTATAGAGAGACAGACATGGAGTCATTTAAAATATCACTCCTTCAGAAACTACAGGAGAAAAGAATGCTTCACAAGGCAAACAACAGCAGTACTCAGCTCTGTAGGGGAAGGTGGCTTGTTTATCATAGTCATTTGTTCATTTTGATAGGCTACATCTCAGCCAAAAACCTCCAGGAGTCTGTTAGTTTCTTTGAATCTTGCAAAAACATAGCAGCATTCCCCTCTCCCTCTCTCTCTTTAAAAAAGATGAGAAACATCTACTAATAGGAAAGTAAAGCAGAAGATTTAAATTACTGTGAGATTAAAATTTCTTCAGGCTATAATGTTAAAATAATCTCTCTACTGGTGGAATCTTTATTCTTTGGTGTCTCTAGCTACTTTTATAGAAGACAACATAGGGGAATGCATTGATGAAATGTTTTATACTGGGTACAATACATGTTTTCAAATATTTTCAAGATCAGTTACTGTCCTTTTTCAGATTACTTTGGCAATGAAAGAGAAAGTACGCCACTTAATTGTCTCAAACAGAATGTTCATAAACAAGTTTTATTTTATATTATAACCTCAGAGGTATAGTTCATGTTACTCAAAAAGAGAGAAGGAAAGGGATTTCTGTGTTTAAATCATATCCAGTCTGGGAAAGCACTCACACATCTACAGTTTAAAGCTCTTGTTTAAAAAAAAAAGCAACCCTGCATTTTATGTACTCTCTGCTTGCTGCGGTCACTTTGTCAAATAATTACTATGACTACAACACCTATAAGTTTCCACTATGTTTAAGGCCTGCTCAGTATATTGAGTTGAGAGCGTTTCTCTCTTAAAATCATGTATTTTCTCTATCTGCAGAGCAATGTTTCTCAAACTGTGAAGATGGTGTCCCTAGAGAGGCTCCTATCTCCTCCAGAGGAAGCTCAAACAAGCAAGGAGAAAATGAGTTAAAGAGGATTTTTTTTTTAATTTTTGCACTTAGGACCAGAGCCAAGTATTGGATGTTCAGAAGTGAGTGATAAGTACTCAATGGACAATCCCTTTTCTGCTCAGTCCGAAGTGGAAATGGCCTAACAAGAAACAAAACTGAGCAGGCAGTTCTGTCCCCAGGATTAAAATATGCTGTCCTAATGTACCAGTGTATTCACTTTTAATAAATTATCTCCTCATTTTAAAAATACACCTTTACATTAGGAAAGACCCATGTTTCTGGTTTTACACTAGAGTAAAAATATCAGATAAAGTCTGAGAAAACTACACTGTAGAAATTATATGAGTTCATCGGAGATCCCAAGAACACAGCCACCTTCTAGTTTTAACCCTCCTATTAAGGATAGTCCAAAAGAAGAAACAGTAGTGTGCTAATATGAGACCCTGATGATGGTGTACAAGAGCCCAGTCGTGTAAGGTGTACACAACAGGGATCACTAAAATCAAAATGGGTGTTGAGGGCATACGGCACCTTCTGAGATAGACTGTAAGCACAGGAAATATTCTCTGGGCTAGTTTCAGTTGCTTACTTTTGCACCTCGACATTTATGCCCTTTCATACATATGTACGATTTAGACTAAAGCTTGAGAGTATTATGTGGGTTTTTTTGTTTGTTTTGTTTTTCTGCTAAGTGTTCCTCCTATACAAATTTGGGGCCTGATTCTTGATCTCATTTGTACTGGTTGTACAGCAGCGTAATGACATATTTATTTAGGCTGGGATTTTCAAAGAAGCTTAAGGAAGTTAGGGTCCAGATACCTTTGAAATTGAAACTTTGATCCCACTGAATACAAGTGTGTAAATGTCAAGGAACAGAAACCAACACATTAACAGTTTGCTGTACTGAGGGTCCTATCTGGGAAGTGACTGAGAACCCTTATTGACTATTAAGTTGATAATAATAATAATACAATAATAATTAAGGTTTTTTTGCTACACAAATAAAAGCACACAACTCATATTTTAATATCAGTAGTCCTTACCTTTCTAATGTGACGGATGTGCCCTCTCTCCCCCATCGCAGCAGCCCCCAAGGGAAAGAGGGGGGTCTCTCCCCTGCCACAGCAGCCACAGAGCTGAGGCTGGGAAGGAGGGCCGTCTCTCCCTGGCAGCCACAGCCCTGGAGCTGGGGAAAGTCACCTCTTTCTCTGGCTGCCGCAGCCCTGCACATCCCAAATTCCTCCCACCTCCTCTTCTCACCCCACTGGTCCCTCCCANCCCCCCCCCCCCCCCCCCAGGCCACCACTTCACCTTACATGTGCATCTTCTCCAGGGTCCAGGCACCTAATTAGTGGAGCCATGCCTATGCAGCTCCACTAATTAGGTGGGTGGCCTTCATTCTGTCATATGCGGCTGACCAGGCATGCACCTTGGAGGGAACTATCCACGGACCACCTGAATGGAGCTCTTGGAACACTGGTGGTCCACGGACCACAGTTTGAGAACCTCTGCTTTACACCATTTTGATCAGCCAGTAACTTTTGAACTAGGGACAAATACCCTCAGTGCCTGAGGAAAGCTGTGAGATCTTGCTTTGCCCTCATATATCTTTATTCTAGCTGGATGAAAGATTCCAGTAAACCACACAACATTTCTTCCATATTTAAGAAAATCCACATTAGCTTGGTTATAAACATTAATTAATGCTTAAACAAACTACAGTGTTATGCTGATATACAAAGGCAATATTTATCAGTTGTCTACATTTAGGAATTTAATTGTAAAAGAAGAAACACACATGCATAGAGACCTCTTAGAAGAGAAATACTACATTGTATTGTCATTAAAGAGTCATACCATTCTTCAGAGCATACATATTTTTCTCCAAGATTGTATGCAGTTGAAAAACTGTAAGCCACAACAGTTTCCCATCATTTTTAACTGGAGGGCCCATTCAGTTAAAAAGTACAACAAGATTTAATTAGTCTCATATTTCTGATGATTAACCAGATGCCTCTTGATTAATCAGAGAATTGTCAATAGTTCACTTTCAGTGAAAGATAAGCAAAAACAAACAAACAAACAAGCAACCCCACCCCCCACCCCCATGATTTCTTGGAATTTTAGTAATGCTCTAATTTCAGGTATAAAAATTAATTGCAATTTGTTATAGCTTCGCAGTTATTAAATTATGCATTTTTAATTACCGATTAGCTATGCAATAGCTATTTCCATCTTTATATAACTTAACATTTAGAGACATTTTTTAATAAAGCAAAATAACTTCTTATAATTTTGGGGGCCCAGTACTGCTATAACTGATGTTAATAGGAGTTTTTCTGTTGATTTCAACAGTAGCTGGATGGGGCCCTTGGTGAATGATTAGTTCTCTGAATAAGGCTGAGAAAAGATTGTGACTTTGTGATGCAACATCCTTTTTCTCAGGTGAACTTTCAGTCACTGGGGCCCTCTGTCAGGGTTTACACTGGTGTAAAACAGCATGAACTTGCAGTGAATCTAGGTCATTGATCTTGGCAGCATTAATAGGCTCATATATTTATGAAGGTAATCTGTTCTTGAACAATTTATCCAATATACAAAACAGATATAGAATTTTACTCAACTTCTAGTTTGCTGCTTCTCCCCTCCCCTCTTTAAGAAATTATTGTGGACAATGTGCAGAAAATACTACCGTCATTTTAGTCTTGAAATGTTTTATGTCTCTTAGACAGTATCCCAGGGATACTGAAGTACAGGATCATGCCCCACAATCATGTCTCTTTTGTACAGTGGTATTCTGGAAAAAAATTGTTTGCTAAATTGCAGCTCATACAGTGTTGAGCATGATGAATAATACTTTGCAAAGCCCACAGCCTTTGTTTTGCAAACAGTTACATAAAATATTGTCACCATTTTAAAATGGAATTTTGCAGCCCTTGCCTTTTACTTTATTTGCAATTTCAAAGTAAGATTTTTTTATTGAAAAGTTGCAAAATGCAAGCTTTTGCATATTTTTCTATGAAAGTCATCTTTGTTTTTTTATTATAGAGTGGGCTGATAGTGACACCTGTAATTAGATTGCCTAATTTTTTTAAAAAAAGCTTAAACACCTTCATTGTTGGCATCAAGCCTTTGAAATTTGGCAGAGAATGTCCTGGGGCCAGAGATGTGCCTTTTCTTTTTTCCATAAGCTTCTGATCAAATATAAAAGTGATGTAAACTTTTGAAAATAATCATTTCCCTCCTTTCACGTGTGTTGTCAGCATCATTTTGGCAGCAAACCAAAATAATAACGGAACATAAAATTCTAATCTAGGGCCTGGTTTACCAAAGCCGTGGCAGCACACATTGTATTGGGAACCCCAGGAGCAGACCAAATCTCCAGGAGTTGGGAAAAGGGGCTGGGCCAGGCTCCACACAACCATCACAAACACAACATATGACTCCAGTGGCCCATTCCCACCACTGGGGGTACCAGATTGGAAAGGAGCTCCCCAGCTCCCATGCTGAGAGAGAGAAAGAGAGTTGACACTGGCAATCTTAACTGACATTTTCCTGCTTGACTTTACAATCTAAATAAGGTTTAGATTTAGATTGATCATAGTGGGGTTTTTTGGATGTAATTATTGGCATTTTGTATGTAGTTGCAATGAGATTATAGTGCTCCAAGGAACCACATAAGATCAGGGCACTGTATTTCTAGGCACTGTAGAATCATATATGCACACATGGATGCTGAAAGAGAACAAAACAAGTTACTGTAACAAACAATAAGAAAATAAGAGGGAACAAAATGGTGAGGGTAACGGTATGCTTGAGAAAGGGAAACAGGAAGTATCCTTCTGATCTTTCTTATAATATAATACAGGAGTTGAGTCAGACTAAGCATTTGGAGACAATGCTACTGTATAACTCACTTTTAGAACTCTAGTACCATCGAGCAGTTGCTGATGTTACAGTATGTGACCTTCTACATTTGAAGACATATCTCTTGTGAAATGAAATTGATTTTCTTTATCTAAGCACATTAATATCTAGAGTATTCACCTTGACTCATTGTTTGCAGTGGCTCCAATGGGAAGAATGTGATGCTAGTAGATTTTAGGAAAGCAAAGGTGACAACACAAGAGTATATAGATGAGTGAACTTTGTTCAGCTAGGTCTCTCTTGCTTACCTATGAACCTATTTAAAAGAGGCTGTAAAACAAGCATAAATGCTGCAATCTTGTTAAGCCTTTTGCAGATCCACAAGGTTGTTAATTTGAAAAGAATCTCCCAGCGTGTGGTTGAAATCCTTGACTCTATTCACAGCTAGCCAAATTTGGCTTTGATTTTGGTACGGTGTTTTATAGTTTAAGTTTCCTAAAGGATGAATCCTGAGTAGTTGGAACCTGATCCAAAGCCCAGGGAACTTAATGGTCATTATTGCATCCTCGATCCATGCAGAAAACTCATATCAAAATGAGGACATAGTGGCAAGTCAAATATTGATGAATAGAGCCCTAACTCTTGCATAATATTAGTATTTGATATTATGCAAATAGCCACAGAAGCTTCATTTACATTGAAGAGCCATTATATTTGAAATCTGTTGACCAGCCTGAAGTGTATCCTCTCTGCTCCATTTCACTAGCATTTATTTTATTTGCTTTTGAGGAGAGATTAACCTTTAATTGCTTTCTTTAGTAACATTTAGTAAACAGACTGATCAAATGGAGATGATCTGTGCAAACAGGAAAGAAGGATTTCTACAACTCACGTTGCCATGACAATCTAGTTCTTTCTGTCAACTCTTGAGAGGCTCTAGAGTCTTTTTTTAAAAGCCAGTGCATCAGATAATACTTTGGAATACGAGGTTGCCCTGGTTTTTATATTTTATGGTTTAAGACAGCTGAGCATCTAGCCCTAAATATTCTGTATGCACCTATAAACAGTAAATATAATATGGTAGCATGTTGCAATCCAATCAATGGAGTTATGTTGCTTTATACCAGCTGGGGATCCAGCCTTAGCTGTTGTGTTATCAGGCTGTTAAGATTTCCTTTGTAACCATGTGATGATAATAAATAGTAATCATCAAAATAATAATAGGTACTGTAGAGTGGAGAGGACAACTTACAATTGTCATTTTGATCTCCATGACAATATTTTATCTTGAAGCTTTACATTTTGAGGGAATTACACTACAGAAAGGATTATAGAACAAAAAAAGGATTAATCATTTTATTTCTTTTACAGCTCCAATTACAAAATTAGTTCAATGAAATGTTACAGTAGGAAAGAAGAATAAAAGGCTATGTTGCCTGAACATTTCAATTACTATATCTGAGGTACTTCTAACCAAACTCAACTTTCCCATTTGATTTATGCTCAGCAAAATATTTGCATTTTGACTCTTTTGAAATACATAAAAATAGTCTAAAGATACTTTAAAATAGTTTCTAAAGAAATAAGTTGTTGGTTTAAAGAGGTATTTCTTAGATTACAGTTAGAAGCAAAAGGAATGAAAATAAGATAAAGTGCGGTGCTATTTCTACTGTGAAAATAGGTTTCTTTGTATTGAAGGAGCCCTGGAACAGATTTTTTTTTAAATGTTCCTGGAAGATGATGGTCAGACAGTTGGTGTAGTTTCTTTATCACTTGGTAATGGATTTGAGATGACTAATATTACATTAAAAAAAAGTTTAGGAATTGTTTTGTCGAAGTAAATTCAGTTTTCAAGTTTCTCAGGAATACCTATCTGATCAGTTCTATCTGCATATAGACACATAGTAATTTGGATCAATAATAGCTAGTCATTTTACTGTTATAAGTCTGAGTTTCTACTACTGAAAACTGGAACTAATCCAGTATTTCAAGTAAGAATGTAGGGCCAGAATCTCTTCTTAGGAACTTTGGTGCAACCTCTTTGGGGTGGTACCAATTTAACTGACTGGAAAATGAGTCATTTCAACCCCTCACAAACCCGGCTCTTCAAGCCTTGCTTAGACAACACTCTCCTTGGTTTCAGAGGGAGTGTTTGTTGAGTAAGGACTGCAAGATCAGGCCTCAAGAGTTCAGAGACCTTCTCCCTTCTATCTCACCTTCTCATACTCTTTAAAACTTGCACTTTACTAGTACTGCATCGCAGTGTCTGAAGAAGACCTGAAGAAGTTGGTCCAATAAATAATATTACCTCACCCACCTTCTCTCTTTTATTTAACAAAGGAACAGACTTGTGGATGGGATACATTTGTGATACATTGAGACTCAAGTCATACCCATTCTGCCTGCAACACAAACCCTTTGTAACCAAGTATCTGATGGAAGGGTAAATCTGTTTACTGATTAACAGAACATGTGCATACTATAAGGCTTCTGCTGAGCTCATTGTAGTAAAGAAACAAGTTTTAGAGTAAAGTCCAATGCACCTGGAAGGGTGGTGGGAACACTCTTTATTACAAGATTCTAGCTTTATATGAGTCTTAATTTTTGCATTATTTTCAGAGTTGTCAAGTACCTGCAGGTCCCATTGACTTCAATGGAACCTGCAGACACTTGGCTCCCCAGAACCTCTTGTCATTTGTGCCTAATTTACATTTACTTTTGAGCGATAAAGAGATAAAGAGAATGGATACAATACACAATATCCATTCACCTTTTGTTAAATGTGAGGTACCTTTAGCTAATTGTTCTGTAAGATCCAAACCTCATACAGCTTCCAAGTATAAACCCATTTTCTTTGCTTTATTTAAACACCAAAGCATCTCATTTCCCCCCATATATAAAGTCACACTGAAGAAAGAGATCTGAACATGACATACTCAGGAACAGAATAGCAATTACAGAGCAAAAATTATAAAGCAGTGCAAGTTGCAATTTGAAACTAAGCCAATTCACACTTCATATAAATTGTACTGGATGCCTATTAAGTGGCTTTGTCCAGGCCCAGGACTAAGAGAAAGCAAACAACAAATACTCAACATTATTTCTTCTGCTGGAATTCTGTCCTGTTTTCTCTATCTATCTGGTTCTGATGGGCGGGATTATCTTTATTTTGGGTTGTATTTATTCCTCTGAGGAACAACCTATTGTAGGAGATGGCACAGTGCCTCACTACCTCAAGGAAATACAAGAAGAGCTTCCCAACTCCTCTACTTTAAGAGGTGCAGCAAGCACATGCCCCCCTGTCTAGACAGCTTTGCTGGCTGGTAGGTGAAGCTAGTGGAGCTATGGCTTTGCTTACTCCCTACCCACCCCAGAGTTGAATTTGTGTGAAAGTGAAAGCCTTGCCATAGAGTACATACACTTTCAGAGACAGTTCTGTAGAACAGAAGCGTTATAAAGGACTTACTTGCCCCTGGTCACATCTTTATGTTTACTGAGTGACACTGCACATATCTAGGTAATAGCTAAAGAAAAGCACAGTGCAGAAGGATCTATCCCATGGGAACAAAATCAATTAAAAAACTAATCACTCTTTGACACTGGAATGATAAAGCACTGCCCATGATGAAGAAATGGGCTATTGCAGTTACAGAAACTGTCTCACCTGAAGGTCTAGCATTCAGCTTGCAGGATAGCACAGACAAATGTAAAAACCTTTGGAAACCGTTCTTAGACTTTATCGGCTCACTCTCTGATAGCATTAGATAAAGAGATAAGCAATATAAAAAGGAATACATCACTACATTGTGCACTGAGACATTCAGTCAGTTACTGCTCTTTTTTTTTTTAAACAGGAGTCTTTTTCCCCCTGATTTTTTTTCTTTTCTATTCTGTTAATTATAATAATTTGTCACTTATTATTATTTTAACAGGACCATAAGTATGGGGTGCTGTGCAGGTAAATTCATAATTATTGTTTGGTGGTAGAGTAATGGCTAGAGCCCCAAATGTGAGTGGATCCCCATTATACTCAGTACTATGCAAAACACAGAGGAAGAAAAAGCTTATAATCTAACTGGACAAGACACATACAAATTGGGAGGGGAAACAGATGCACGGAGAGGTGAAGTATTTCCGCCCCCCAAGTTCACATAGAAAAGAGCTGGGTAAAAGAACCCAAGTCTCCTTGCCTTGCCCCAAATCAGTGCCCTATTCACAGTCGTCCTTAAGGGCTGGTGATCAGGATGGTCATCCTGGATGCCGTCTTCTAGTGGAACCAAATCAGGATGGTGGGGAGACAAAGTGCCAAATCTAGGTTTGGGGGTTGTATATTTAATCTTTTGGGGGTCACCAAAAATATTTTTCGTCATGGATGACAAAAGACCTAGGGCCAGCCCTGACCCTATCCACTGCCATACACTGACTCTCTATTTGACAGTACATTTACTTCAAATCATTTCACTGTGTCAGTCCACTGGCTGCAATTCCCAGCTTGGCATTCCTTATCTGTTATTCCGGTTTTCTTTTCTAGGATTCTTTACTGCTCTTTGTGTTCATTGAAAAAGCTTTAATAAAAATGATGAACACTATAACTTTCCCCCTAAACAGCTCCTTGCTGATCACTTACAGGCTACCACCACCACAATCTCTTTGAATGCTAATGTACTGACTATAAACCACATATACAGAGCCTTTAATACTGATTCTGTGCAGTCAAAAATATCTGTTTTCCAGTACTCTTAAGTGTGAAGATTAAAAGTTTGAGAACCCTTGTGACACTGCAGTGTAGGTCCAAACAGGGGTGTAGGATACTGCCTGGGCACAGTGATGTATGGTAGTAGGCTAAAATTCACCCCTGTGCAGAGGGCCAGCACATAGTCTATGAACCATGTAAATCCCATTTAAGCTCTATTTTGATGGCTGAAATGATGCATAGGTCTTGTGCTGGCCTTCTGAAGAGAGGTGAATTTCATCTGGGGAGTACCCTGGAGAATAGGCACAAGCTAATCTTCAAAATGAACTTTTATGTCCTTCTTCCTTTCCTTTTCCTGTCTCTTTAAAACTCTTTCCCTGGGTCTTATATTGCATTGTTTCATTCACTGCATAATTTCTTTCTTGCTCAAATAAAAGAGTTAGAAACATTTTTTTGTTATGCTCCAGTGTGATTTGTTGATACTCAGCTCCCAGCTGGAGAAAAGCGCAGGGGATTACTACTGGGAGCTCTTGTGCACACTGCTGTGCAGAGGTTCAACACAAGAGCTAGGCACTTCTTAAACCCTATGTAGGGCAAAGGTGAGACTTACATGGTGCCCAGCTCTTGTGCTGTGCCTCTGCACCTGAGCTAATTTCACCCTGTGAGCACTTCTGCATTCAACAGAGAACACAGGATGGTTCAAACTCTTGAGCTAAATCCTTTATTTCACAGGCACCTAAACAACTCCACTGTGGATGTTAGCAAGTTCCTAACAACACAAATGAAGTATTCCCTAGTGCCTGTCATATAATTTACAACGATCATGATGCTGTAGTCAGTGTTGCTGATGGCACTTTTTAAAAATATGCATTTCATTATAAATGACCATTTGGGCCCATTCCATTATCTACTGTCTCGCTATCTAGTTTTCATTCGAGTCACAGTGGTTGTGATAGTTTTCTTTTCTATGCGCAGTAACAATTTTACATTGTAACCACCGGAATAACCACGATATGCTACTGTCTCTCCCATGAGGGTTTTTTGTTTTCTGAGGGGCAGCTGATAAAATACATGTACAGAGCTGGTTTCTGAAAACAGCTGAGTGCCTCATGCCAGGTGCTAAGTGACCTCCTCTCCCACTGAAGTCAGCTCCCACTGAGTTGTGTTAGTAGGTGGCTGGTGGTACACACCACATTGCACAATGGGCCCAAGTTGTGTACACAGTTTGGATGAAATTTGTGCCTGTACAGTGGTGAGCACGAGGACTATATAGCACTCAAATCCCCCCATAACTGTGTTTTGAGGGATTAAGTGGGATGCAATTAGTGCATCAAACTTGTGTAGTCCATTTGCACAGGGGTGAATTTCACCATCCAGTAATACATTTCTAAAATAAATATAACACAGGCTAAATACATTCAATCATCTATAGTAGTAGCAAAGTTCCTTCATAAGCCTTTTAAAGATAGATGCACTCAGATATAACAGCACTGGGTGCCGTATGATAACATAGGTAGACAGATAGATGGAAGAGACAGGATGTCATAGGACAACCATAGTTGTAGGGTGGAGAGATGAGGAGAAGATATTAGTTTTAAAGGTAATCCTTTCTCTTTCAGTGATGTGGCAGCTCTGGCTCTCTCCACTAGCTCTCAGCCAGCTTCCAAGGCCAGCTAAAGGCTTTTGTCCTAATCTTCAAAGCTATAAATGGATTAAGCCGTAGTGATATCAAAGACCAAACTTTGACCCAGAACAACCAAAACATTTGTACTCTTATGGGACAACACAGATCAGAAAGCCCAGAACAAAGCATGTGAGAGCTGGGGACTAAATGTTGTTTTTGGCTACTGAACGAACTCCAGAGGAGGCTAGGTGAATCCAGAGACTGACCATCTTTAGGAAGCACTGCAAAACCTTCCTCTGTGCAAAGGCATTTCCACTATAAGAAGGACACATTACTGAAACTCCCTTCAACCCCAAAAACCCTATCAACCCAAAAAACAAACCCAAAACATAAACACCCAAGAGTAAACTAACGCAAGTTTTTAAAAATAAAAAAAATAAAAACTTACTCCAAACAGAGCTTTATACCGAACAGCGAGAAGTGCAAGAAATTCCATGAACTCCACTTGGAACTTGGGTATTGCTATTGATTTTACATGGAAAATGCTGATAGTACAATGATGGGAGACAGCCTAAAACACAAAGAGAGAAAGAGAGAGAGAACTGCTTCTATTGCTGCCTGGGAGTTTGCTCCTCATATGTGCATTTAGGTTTGACATAACATGGCTGCCCCCCGCCCCCCATCCTCCCAATCCCACTCTAGCTTTAGGGATGTCAGACTTCCCATTTGAACAGTACATCATTGCAAATATAGCCAACATGTGTGGATAATACTAGCATCAGCCAGCAGAAACCAGAACCTCATGATCATTAGTAGGATGACCAGGTGTCCTGATTTTATAGGGACAGTCCCGATATTTGGGGCTTTTCTTATGTAGGCACCTATTACCCGCCACCCACCTTCTGTCCCAATTTTTCACACTTGTTATCTGGTCACCCCAATTATTAGGGAGACCATGACGACTTCAAACAAAGCAGCCAAGTTTGCTCATTTTGCTTCTTTTTAAAAGGAACCCAAGTCTTTCCTGATAGGTTATATTTAGGGGGTAAAGTTGTCTCCTATCCAAATACTTACCAGAATCAATCTTGCTTAGATTGTGAAATCTGACAAGATAAGAGCTTGGGGCAATATGGCTGGAAGAGGGTTAGAGCTGAACAAGATTTTGCATACCTGCTTTATTGCAATTCCCACTCACAGTGAAACAAATGAAAGGTGTCAAGTATCAGAGGGGTAGCCATGTTAGTCTGGATCTGTAAAAGCAGCAAAGAATCCTGTGGCACCTTATAGACTAACAGACATTTTGCAGCATGAGCTTTCGTGGGTGAATACCCACTTCTTCGGATGAATTTTTCTTGACTTGATTAGCTTAATCTAAACTCTTAAAATTATTTTGGGTCAGGTTGTTTGTTTAAAAAATATTTATTAAAGTTAGCAAATCTTTATGAACATGTCATAATAAAATCCCAGATTTAATTTACAAAAACTCTGTATTCACTTAAAAGTAATTATGAATTTTCGGTAGCAAGTATTTAATGAGGGATTCAGGGTGACATCAAAATTAATTGTGCAGTTCTGTGACTATGTATAAAGCTTGCCTGTTTTTAAATTAATCACTGAGCATAAGAAAATACTTTATAAGGGATATTTCAACCAATCTCATAGAAAGCTAACATGGTACAATGCAACCATTTTTTTGAATTAATACAACTCCATTTCTTTAAAGAAACTTGTTTAAAATGGCTTTTGTTGATGAATTGCGACATTTTATATTGTTATGCTGCTGGCGTAGCCTTCAAATATCAGTCTTTTCATCTTTCTGCCTAGGCCTGGTCTACACTAGGAATTTACATCAGTATAGCTACGTCTCTCAGGGACGTGAAAAATCCACACCCCTCAGAGACGTAGCTATACTGAACTAGCACCTGTGTAGACAGTGCTAAATTGACAGAAGATTTCTTCCATCAACCTAACGCCACCTCTCGGGGAGATGGATTACCTACACTGACAGGAGAATCCCTCCCATTGGCACAGGTAGTGTCTGCACAGAAGTGCCACAGTGGCAGAGCTGTAGCATTTTAAGTGTAGACATGCCCGTAGTTTTGCTTCTGTTTAGTATAATGAACCTACTTGAAAAATTCAGGAAATCAAAACCTATTGATTGTTCAGATGTGACATAAGGCAACCTACTATTTCAGGGTCTGCTCCTGAGAGGCACAGAGTCCTTCAGTTCCTGATTAAATCAATGTCTTATCTTTTCAGGAGATGATAGGTATCTTTCAGGATTGGGCCCTTGGGTACCAGCATGTTTAGTCCTTCATATACAACCTACTTTAACAGTATTGTAAGCTTATAAAGAATACTGTGATATTATATGGGGGGTTGTTTTGCTTGTTTTCTCTCTTTTGGACCTAGACAAAGTGTTTTAAGTTCTAGTGCTATGTTTGACCACATTGCCAGCAAACCCTCTTCCACAGCTCTGCTGACATCATAATGATACTGGAGAGGAGAAAGAATCTAGGTCTACATATAAACAACCCATATGGCTGTGCATATATTTATTGTAAGGTGTTCAGTTACCATGGTGACAAAGGCAGCTTTTTATTTGAGAGAATGAGAGACAGACAGAATTGCAGTTACTCTCATCCACTGTGGAAGGGCATTCCATGGTTGTGGCCCACTGTCACCTGAGTTCTGACCCCTGCTCCCACTTAATCCCATTGCTCGTGAATGCAGCTATCATCATAAATTTTAAACAACACATCTTCCTGTATGGCTGAGATAACCAGCCCCACCTTATTGGGGGCTTTGAAGATCAAGTCCAGGATCTTGAACTTAATCTATTATTCAGTAAGGACTAATTGTAGTGCCCGAAGCACAGAGATGATGTATTGGCAATGTCCTGTATTGCTTAGCAGCTGCATCAGTGCACATCCCCAGGCATGGCGTTTTGCATAATTGAGGCTAGAGGTCATGAATGCATAGATTAGTCCACACCTCAGGATGGTACATAGTGTCCTGGCCAGCCACAGGTGGAAGAAGACATTGTGAGAAGTTGTTGGTGTTTAAGTATCTAGTATTAGTGAGGAACACAGCTGGTCAGAAAATGGGTGGATAATTTGGACAAAAAAAAATCATTTTGGTTTTCAGTTGTTTTTTAATGAAAACTCAATATTTGTAGTGGAAAGCAGATACTTTTTGCAAAAACAAAAACAAACAACCCTCCCCAACCTCAAAAACCCATAACACCTTTTAGTAGAAAACCCAATTTGCCATCAAAAACAGTTTTTGTGTAAAATTTTCAACCAGACCTAGTGAGGAGTCCAGAGAAGTGTGCACTGACATTATTAAAAAGAGATCCAACTCAGAAGTGAGTCTTGAGGATTGAAAAAGGCAAACGAATCTCCATGATTTAAAAAAAAAAGATTAAAGGCAAAACAAGAAACTATAGATCAGTGAGTTTAACAAGGTTTGTAGGGAAAATGAAATTACCATAAGGAAAGTGTGAAAGAACAGCTTGAAAATCAGTTTGATTAAGGATAACCAGCATAGATTCAGGCAGGGGAGGTCATGCTTAACTAACCTGCTGGAATTCTTTGAAGATGTTACTGCCATGATAAATAAGGGAAATGCAGTGGATGTAGTCTACTTACAGGCATTTGACAAGGTACCACCTAAGAGATTAATGGCTAAGGGAAATCATCATGAAGGCAAAACAGACTGCTGGATAGAAAACTAGTTTAAGAGTAGGACACAAAGAGAATGGACAGCTAGAGCATCCTCAGGGTCAGTATTAGAACCTCTGTTATTCATGATTATGTACAACTACGTAAAAATGATGTGGGTGAGAGTTTGTAAACAAAGATCTCCAAGTTTGCACAGGACACTAGAACTGAAAGCATAGAAAGTAATGAAGAGCAATGCAATCATATTCAAAAGGGTTTGGATAATTTACATGACTCAGTTAAAAGAAATGGAATTTGATTAGAAAAATATAAAATAATTAATCTAGGAACACAAAACCAATATAGGAAATACCTGCTAAATAGAACAATCATTCCATATACTGAGCTAGAAAACGATTTGGGGGTTACTGAGGAAATAAATTGAAGCTATCAGCCCAGAGCAAAGCAGCATTTAAAAAGGTCAAAACCGAGATGCAAGGATGTTTTAGAAGACAGAGAGAATATGAAATAAAGCAGAGGACACTGTTAATGTACACAGCCACCCCTTGTAAAACCTCTTCTAGAACATGTAATGTGATATTGATAACCATAGCACAGGGAAAATATTATTGTCTTGGCTGGAGTCCAGCATAGGGCAACAAAGAAGGATATTAGGTACAAAGAATCTGTGAGGAAAGTTAGAGAAGCTGGGGCTGTTTTAGTATAAAATAATTTTCAAAGAGAGGAATAGGTGGATATTTTTATTTGTATTTCAGTACAGTATTTCAGTAGCACCCCAAGGTTGGAGTCCCATTGTGCTAGGCACTCTACAAACACATAATGGGAGACAGTCCCTGCTCCAAAAAGCTTACAATCTAAGTGGATCAGACAGACCTAGGGTGAAAAGGAAACAGAGGCACAGAAACTTGTCTAAGGAGACAAAGCAGGTCGATGTCAGAGCTAGGAATAGAACTCAAGATTCCTAGCCCACTATCATATCCTCTAGGCCAGATTGTCTCCATTATAGTGATATTTTTTTACCTGGAATAGAGTAGGTGACATATTCTAAAAACTGGGGGGCTAAGAGTCTTACTAGCCCTTCTTTATACAAACTTGAAGTCCAGTGAGGACTAGGTTAAAATCTGAGTGAGGATTCTTCATGTGTATCCCTAGAAAATGACATGGCAGGCTAATAAATATATGTAACAAGTTACCAGGGAAGGCAAATTAAGTAAAGAGTATAAATGAGTCAGTTCAATAGACACTTACATTGTTTCTGCATGAGAGAAATGTGAGGTAAGAAACACAATTAAGATTGACCAACAAGGTAGCAGTTGTTGGTCTGGATGGACTTCTCTTCCTAACATTTCTTATGCTTCTAGGTCTGCTAGAATAAAGAAATATCCTCTTTAAAAAAGATCAGCTTTCCCCTCTGGTTATGCACAGTTTCCTTATTGTATGAGCTAGACCTTTGAAGGTCAAGTTCATATACTCAAGAATTTCTCTATACATAAATGCAGTCTTATACTAAATGACTTCAGGGTTGCATCCCAATGCAGCTAGGTATAGAGGCTCAAACTGGTTTACAGCAAACAGGGAATTAACTCCTTGTTTGCACAGGGATGACATGCTGGGGAGTGTAGGCCCAATCAAGTTCTCATAGTGAATACAGGAAACTCTAAGAAAATAGCTACTGACTAATCAGAATGGAGGAAAGGCCTTTCAGATGGTAAATCAACACACACAATTGTTAAACACTAGGTTTACTCCATGATGATGTCCCCCTACCCCACCTGTTTTCTAGTTATGTAGAACTGTTTCTTTTTTTATGTTTCTTTTGCTGTAAGCAAGAACTCTAAAACCTGAAGAAAAAAACCCTGAGGAGGAAAACTTGCAGACTGAAATACTGTTCTTTATTGCTGAAATAGCTAATCTACTCCACAAATGGATACCCAGAAATAACTTATACCTATTATTGGTCCAGTCTCTCTAAGTTACCTAGAGAGAAAGTGAAAGACAGAACACCGGTATGATCACAGATATGATTAGATTTATCTGCATTACAGTTTTGATAATTATATCCTCATTGACTTTAGTGAGGGCAGGAATGGACCTTCTTGAGATGATCTCTCAGGTCTGAAAAGGTCCCAGATATGTTGCATGTCCAACTTAAAATAAACTAATTAGATCATGTGCACTCTGTTTTTCCTTTCTAAACCAAGAAGAAGTCAAGTTTTATAACAGGACTTGCAAAATATTGCCAGTGGAAGCTATGTTTTGAAATGAAGGGAATGAGGAGCAAAGGCAAAATGATGAAAAGAAGCATCAGCCTTGCTTCTGCATAGTTGAAGCAAGATTTAGTACTGGATTATTTACCCTAGCTTGTTATATTCATGGTAAATAGCTGATATAGAAGTTGTACACTTTTTTCTGTTCATCTTCCCTATTAGGTGAATTTTTGTCCTGTAAAAATGAAATCTAAATTCTAGCCATATATTGTATTTTCTTCTTTGCTAATGCTTTGAGGATTCCACCTCTTGCATGTTGAAAAAACATATTTTTATTGTTGTCTTATGGCTCAAAACATAGTTTTAGACATCTAACTTGGATCTTTCATAAAAACAAGCAAGAAAATATATCATGTAATGCTCCCAAACACCCTTTACTTAGCTAAAAAGATTTTCCTGAATTCCATTAAATTGCAAAGTCAATAAATTAGCTCTTTACACTGACAGGAAGACATACATTTTGAAGACAGATGTCAAAAGGAAGGATATATTGTCTGTCTGACAGCCTTACTTTTATTATTTATATTTTAAATATGCAGAGAAATGAGTGATGACTAAATTTTTAAATTTAATTGAGTCACTAAATGTAATTAATTCTTTTACTCCTCCTAATTCCATAGTAACTCACAAAGACATAAAGATTTAGGCATAGCCTCACATAGGGTCCATTCTGAATAGCATAATACTATTGTAGCAATGCCTATTAGCAATTCTGCCATAGTTAAGGATCTATCAGAATTGACATTATTTTCAGGAGTTTATAACTTGCACATAAAACTTGGCTATGGGCTAAGATTGGGTCTGCTAGGTATACAAAGCATGAGTTTGGAATTGACTTTTTTTCCCTAATAAATTTTCTCCAAATTGTTTTTTGATAGAAGTTGAACAGGTTAACACACATTGTACTCATAAAACTCCCAGATTTGACTTTAGGAAATATAGCTTGGCAATTATTTCATTGACAGATAAGGTTTAATTTTGGTCGTCTGAAAACACCCCTAAAAACCTGTAGCACTATTTTGCTTTTAAAGTTGCTACTGTGCACACGGTTATTTTTACTGAATGATTTTATCCCCTTTTTAGACGCACATATGTGATCAGGGTAACGTGACTTATGTTGACATTTAGTTAGCTGATCGGATTTAGGGAATATCTCAAACGTATCCCAAATAGTCAGTCAGGAAATTCAAAAGCTGAGATTCCAATAGCAAAGTTAAGCCTAGGCCACTTGGCATATTTGTATATATATTTAACTATCAAACAATTAAAACAATTGAAAAAAAAGTTTACTCATTTCTACAGACTGTAATCAGCCCCCCATCCCCAGCCTCAATAGGTCAGCAAATCAATTCAAGTTTGGATGAATGGGTAACATTTTCTAAAGCACCTGATTGATTTAGGAATCAGAATCCCATTTTCAAAGTGACTTAGGCCATTGGGAACATAATTTAACTGAATGGGATCCAGGCTTCTAGGGGTTTAGATCCACAAAGAGATTTAGGCATTGCTTTTAGGCACCCTGCCACTTACTGGAATTCACAATCCTACGTTAGGCACCCAGGGTCCCTATACAATGCATGGGGAGAATAAGGCATCTGAGAATTGGATTCACAGAAGACAGCAAACTGATTGGGGAGCCAACCAAGTGGAACCAACCCCTCAATGGTAGTGAGGCACCTCACTGAGGATTTACAGCTGTGAACCCTCTCTTGAAGTTAGATGCCTAAGTCAGCCCACTTCATCAGATGCATGCAGCGGAAAATACAGTAGGAAGATATATATACACTGGGAACATGAAAAAATGGGTGTTGCCATACCAACTCTAACAAGACTAATCAATTATCAATTTGCAGTGATAATCAGGATGGCCCATTTCAAACAGTTGACAAGAAGGTGTGAGTAACAGTAGGGGGGAAATTAGCATGGGGAAATAGTTTTTAGTTTATGTAATGAGTCCTGATTATCACTACAAACGTTTTTTTTCCTCCTGCTGATAATAGCCCACCTTAATTGATTAGTCTACTGTATTTTCCACTGTATGCATCTGATGAAGTGGGCCTTAGCCCACGAAAACTTATGCTCAAATAAATTTGTTAGTCTCTAAGGTGCCACAAGTACTTCTCGTTCTTTTTGCTGATACAGACTAACACGGCTACCACTCTGAAATAAGTCAGGTCAGCCTTTTCTCAAAGCAGGGAGAGGACAGAAGTGGCAGAAAGGAGGGCGGAATCCTATTATAACCAATAGCCAGAGGTTAGGACACTCACCTGGGATCTGGAAGATCCAATTCAAGCCCCTGCTCAAAATCTGGCAGAGTGTGGATTTGAAAAACAGGTCCCTCCACCCCCAGTGAGTGCTCTAACCCAGTGGTTCTCAACCAAAGGTATGTGTACCTCTGGGAGTACGCAGAGGTCTTCCAGGGGGTACATCAACTCATCTAGAGATTTGCCTAGTTTGACAACAGGCTACAAAAAAAGCACTAGCAAAGTGACTACAAACTATATGTTAAAAATTAGAAAATAAGCCATTTTTCAGTAATCATGTGCTGTGACCCTTTTGTATTTTTATGTCTGATTTTGTAAGCAAGTAGTTTTTAAGAGAGGTGAAACTTGGGGGTACGCAAGACAAATCGGACTCCTGAAAGGGTACAGTAGTCTGGAAAGGTTGAGAGCCACTGCTCTAACCACTGGGTTATTGAGTTTTCTTATATACGTATACCCAGCCAACCTCCTGCTCTGGTCACCCTGGTTTGTGCAAGGCCCGATCCAGTATGCATGCTCTGGTAATGCCTACCAAATTGAGACCTGCACACAAGATAGGTGGGGAATGCCTAATTTGAGAATGCTGCCAGGCATAGGCACCCAGTAGGGCACTGAGCAGCTTGGTGGCATCAGGACTTAGAGAGTTTTGCGCACCTCCAATGGAGGAAATGTAGGTGCCTACAGAGTTAGGCAGCAGCTGACTGGGCTTTGGAGCATTTTGGTGAAGCATAAATGTTGGACGTTAGCACCTGAAGTGGCATTTAAGTCCCTTTGTGGCGCTAGCCATAGGTACCTAAATCAGTTTTGAAAATGGGACTTTGACTCCTAAGCCACTTAGGCACTGTTGAGAAAATTTTACCAGTGACTGCAGGATGGGGCTCTTCATGGGCTCAGTCTCACTTCCATTACTCAGGTCATCTCATTAAGACTTTTCTGTAGTGCATTTCACCCTGTGTAATCATGTACTTGAGTGCAAAGTGAGTGTACAGAGCTACCAAATCAGAATGGTAGTGTCTTCCAACCACTTTGCACAGGTGTAAATTGTTACATAAAGTGCAAGGTGGAAGAGAATCAGGCAGATTGACATCAATGAATAAATAATGTGAACCAGGGCCGGTGCAACCACTAGGCAAACTAGGCGGCCGCCTAGGGCGCCAAGAGGTTGGAGGCACCAAAAAGCGCACTCAGGGGAGGCGGTGGAGTGGAGGTGAGCTGGGGCAGGGGGGTGCGGGGAGGACTGCCCGCAGCAAGTAACGGGGGAGGGGGGGCGTGCAGGGGAACCGCTCCCCGTCCCAGCTCACCTCCACTCTGCCTTCTCCCCTGAGCACGCCGCCCCCGCTCTAATTCTCCTCCCCTCCCAGGCTTGCCGCGCCAAACAGCTGATTGGCACTGCAAGCTTGGGAGGTGGGAGAAGTGGAGCGGCGCCGGCGTGCTCAGGGGAGAAGGCAGAGCAGAGGTGAGCTGGGGCAGGTAGCTGCCACAGGGGGGGCTCCCCGGGCAGAGGGGGGGCAGGGAGCTGCCGCAGGGGGGGCGCCGCATGGCTGGGAGCTGCCGCGGTGGCGGTGCCTTGCCCCATGGCACCCGTCCCTGCTCCGCCCCAGCCCCGCCTCTTGACACCCCTGCTCCACCCCAGCCCCGCCCCCACTCCCCTGAAGACTGCAGCCAGGCCCTACCCTGCACTCACCGCATGGTAAGTGGAGCAACCAGGCCCCAGCCCTCTCTGCTCCTGTGGCTCCCACCCGCGCCGCTGGCGAGTGCTGGGTGGCGGTTCCCCCCTCCCTCCTCCCCCCAAGCCTGGGAGCCAGGGGAGCAGAGCAGGCTGGGGCCCCAGGCCTCCACGGGGAGGAGCAGGGGGGCTAGCCCCAGGCCTCCGTGGGGGATGGGGGGATGGCTACTTTCTGCGNGGAGAAGGCAGAGCAGAGGTGAGCTGGGGCAGGTAGCTGCCACAGGGGGGGCTCCCCGGGCGGAGGGGGGGCAGGGAGCTGCCGCAGGGGGGGCGCCGCACGGCTGGGAGCTGCCGCGGTGGTGGCGCCGTGCCCCATGGCCCCCGTCCCTGCTCCGCCCCAACCCCGCCTCTTGACACCCCTGCTCCGCCCCAGCCCTGCCCCCACTCCCCTGAAGACTGCAGCCAGGCCCGACCCTGCACTCACCGCATGGTAAGTGGAGCAACCCGGCCCCAGCCTGCTCCGCTCCTGTGGCTCCCAGCCGCGCTGCTGGCGAGTGCTGGGTGGCGGTTCCCCTCTCCCTCCTCCCCCCAAGCCTGGGAGCCAGGGGAGCAGAGCAGGCTGGGGCCCCAGGCCTCCGCGGGGAGGAGCAGGGGGGCTGGCCCCAGGCCTCCGTGGAGGATGGGTGGATGGCTACTTCCTGCGGGAAGTGGAGTGACCCGGCCCCAGCCTGATCTGCTCCCCTGCCTCCCAGCCTTGGGGGAAGGGGGGAACCGCCCCCCCCACACACACACACACTCGCGGGCAGCTTGGCTGGGAGCCAGGGGAGCAGAACAGGCTGGGGCCGGGTCACTCCACTTCCCGCAGGAAGTGGCCAGCCCCACTCCCCCCCGGAGGCCTGGGACCAGCCCCCCCCCTCCTGTGGAGGCCTGGGGCAGGGCCCCACACAGCCCCCCTGCGGAGGCCTGGGGCCAGTCCCCCTCCCCCCTGTGGAGGCCTGGGGCCCCACACAGCCCCCCCATGGGGGGCTGCGTTGGGCACCAAAATAGCTAGGGACAGCCCTGGCTCCCCGGGCCAGAAGGGGGGCGCAAGGTGGAAGTTTCACCTAGGGCACAAAATATCCTTTCACCGGCCCTGATGTGAACAGGACTTTGGTCCACAATGTATAATCTGTCTGAGTTCATTTTGACACTGAAAACTAACTTTTTGCATTTCCTTATTTTTCTATTTTACTAAGTAATTTAGATTCCTAGAATATTTAACAAAATTTTTATTTCTCCAGTTTTAACAGGAACTTTCCAGGTTATTAAATTCTAACTAGGTCATGAGGTTCTCATGGCAGGGTCCTTGTCTCCTTTTGTGTATGTTAAGTGCCTTGCAAACTTGTCCCACAATAATATTAACAAACAGTAACAATACATATATGATACAGGCGTATTAACATACGTTTTTGCATGCATTTACTTTCTTTGTTGTTTTCCTAAAGTACAGCCAGACAGCAGATTTCTGTGGCAGTGAGAAATTATGCAGTTTTTATTTTATGCGACTCCATAGATTTTAAACTGCATCACTATATAGATGTGGAAAATCCTAGCTGCCCCACCACAGAATGTCACAGTTATGTACTGCTACTCAACAGCGCCGGCTCCAGGGGTTTTGCCGCCCCAGGCAGCCAAAAAAAAAAAAAAAAAGCCTTGATCGCAATCTGCGGCGGCAATTCGGTGAGAGGTCCTTCGCTCCGAGCGGGAGTGAGGGACCCTCCGCCGAATTGCCGCCGAATAGCTGGATGTGCCGCCCCTCTCCCGAGTGGCCGCCCCAAGCACCTGCTTGTTAAGCTGGTGCCTGAAGCCGGCCCTGCTACCCAATGGCAAAATTTAAGCCTAAAAGAAAATATCCAATGGTGTCCTGTGCATATATGGCACAATAAAGGTCAGTGTGATTTCAATGGGAGTGTGGATGACTCTGAGTACTGTACTAACATACCTAGATTTGGAAAGTTAAATTGATTAAATGTGCTCTCACAAATGCAGTAATTTTTCTTTCTGTGCAATATGGCTTTCTGGCACAAATGACTACATCATCTTATACTGGGACAGACACTATTGTTGCAGCACTGATTAAAGATTTTCAGAGCACAGCTCTGCTGTAGAGAAAAATCAGTGATGCTTTCCTTCCAATTTTCCTCCCTCAAGTTGAAGAAACAATGGCCTTGAGGCACATGACTCTTAACTGCACTATGAAGATCTGTGAACTCACTGCTAATTACTGTATTTGCAATTCTTGACCATGCCAGCCATTCCAAGAAGTGAGTTACAGTCTTTGAGTACATTAATATCCATGAGCTATCCCTCTAGCTTATATAGCCACACGGAACTGTAGATGTAGTAAATCACAGTACATTCCGTTTATTACACAGTAGTATCTGATCCTCTAGTCCAATATAGGTGCTTGTGCTTCTTTTGGATTAACCTTTAGATTATTAAGACAAATATATTGGAACTGGAAACGAAAATCATTCATGTAATTGGGCTTAGTCTTATGTAGTTATATTCAGCATCATGCACTGTTAGACTTCCAACAGCAGCATGTTCTGTTAATACAGTAGGCTTGCACCTCCTATTAAGAATAATGGGAGATAACCATCTAATTCTCTGTTTGTTGTTCTGATCTCATGTTACTAGGCTGCTGGTGTTCTACTTGCAGTTTGTGCAGTAAGTGACTGTTGTCTGTGTGCTAAAGTTTATGCTAGATGAACTTCAGAGTAGCACTTCAGTTTAAATATCTCATCATTGAATTTTTTTGACATTTATTTTAGCAGCACTGACCATAATGAATTCATTTGGTATTCATTGTAACAGCATTGATCATAAAGAATTAATTTGATATTCATGTGGAAGTCACAGGTATTTCCATAGGACTTAGGAGATGACTGAAATTTTAGGATCCTTTAATGGATACTTATTCCAAGTTCAGTTTTGAACAGATCTCCTACTTCTTTCCAATTGACTGACTCAGCTGTTGCCATGTAAAGGTATGTGTTCAACATATTATGTAGGAAGTGTTCACACCAAACTAATCCCCTCTAAGTTTCACTCACATAAAACCTATCTACTATCTTAATATTTTATCTGTTATGTTTAGCTAGTAACCAGCCATAGATTTAGAGGTAAGTGATTCATTTATGGGCCACAATCATGCCTTTTTTGCTGAGAATCAACAATTACAAATATTTTTAGCATCCCTTGCAATGATAGAAGCAAGATATTTATCTTGCAAATGTGAGACTAAATTTGAAAAGGGATAAAAAGGCATCCTACATTTCTGACTAATGGTGATTCAGAATGTACTAAAAATGTGTAAACAAATTTCCAATGAGGCTATTAACAAAAAATAATCACAATTACATTAATAAGTCATATATCATTATCTTAATACAAAAGATACTAAGTATGAAACATTAATATTTGTAATAAAGCCTTCTGCATATGCACTATGAACTGCAATGCTTTTAATATTAAATGTGAATCCATATTTGACATGGATCCGTAGTTATTTGACATGGTAAAAATATTAACTTTTATAGCAAGAATGCAAATCAGAGTTTGAGCACGAATTATAGTTATAAGAATCCACTCAGAAATGAGGCCTTTCTGACTAATGGTTCCAGCAAAATGAAGGGATAGCCTGCTTCTCTCAATAGGCAACATATCTTGATTTCTTCTAGCCTGACCTCAGAATTTGCAGGGACTCTCACCACACCATATCAAATATGTGTGGCTCCCAGGTAATGCCTTATGAAGTCACTATAGCTATGTAATTGCTTCAAGAATGAAGAAAAGCTTATTTTAGATTCATCCAGAATCACATACCTGTTTGGGGCATCATGAAAAGATTATTTTCAGCTAGAGAATTTCTTTATCTTATTTCCACTCTTTCAATTAATTAGATCGCATAAGATTGTATGTAATGCAGTATAGTGAATGTAGTATGAGCTTCCTAATGTGCAGTTTTGCTAGGGTGGCCAGGTGTCAAGTCTGGTCAAAAAGGGGACCTGATAGTGCCAGGCAGTAGCGGTGCCAGCTTTGCCGGCGCCCTAGGCGGCGGAAGGTCCCGCCCCCAAATTTCTACGGGCGGCGGGGGTGCAGGCGCCCCCAAAATAGCAGCGCCCTAGGCAATCGCCTAGGTTGCCTAATGGGAGCGCCGGCCCTGGTGCCAGGTCAGATTTACTGACCAGACACCCAAAGTCTGGATACTGCGGGCAGGGGAGGTGGGAGGCACTGGGTCATCACCTGTGCCAGACCCTACTCAGTCTGGGCCGCCTCCTACCTGCATCAGGCGGCTGCAGCTCCCAGCCCTGGCTCCGCTGGCAAGTCCCTCCTGATCTGGGCTGGAGGATCAGGGGGGAAGAAGGAGAAGAACAGCAACCCACGGGGGGAGGGTGGAAGAGGAGTGAATGGGTGGGGGGGCCTTGGAACAAGGGCAGGGCCTCAAGGGCAAGGGCAGGGGTGGTTCTGGCACTCCTGCTGGAGTGTCAGGTTTTTAAATATTATAAAGTTGGCAACCCTAAGCTCTGCTAAAATTTCTTCCCTATAAGTCTTTTCCCCAGGCCATAGGAGGTCTTCTGTTACAAACCCAATTTCTTCCCAAGCACCATCCTTTTAGCTTTACTTTCCTGTAAATGATCCTGGACTGTGACAACCACCCGTTCAACTGAGGAAGGAAAGATGTGACTTCCTCCAGAGCCTATCAATATTATTCCTGAATTGGCCAGAGGTATCAGTGCAGAGCAATATGAAGTGCGCTTTCCTTGTTAGGGGATAAGAACATTACCTCCATGGTATTCCCAGCAAGTACTATAACAGTTTTAACATGAGCAGCATGCTGTTTATCCATGCAAATGACTTTTCCACTGCAATCAATTACAAAGGTAGACTAATTCCTGATGTGTTGGGTTTGGTCTCAGTTTCATGTTATATGTTGCATTGCAAATAATGATGGTGCTGTTTCATATTCCAGTAAAGTTACAATACAGCTTGCTTAAAATATATGCTGTTTGAGATAAAGATTGCAAAACAATGACTGTAAATTCCCTTAGGTATTTTAAACTACCATGTAATTGTCTTTGAAATAATTACACACAGAATTATGCAAAATTAAATTAGGTGTTTAAATAATGTTGTGACTTATGGTTAACCTATAGCAAAAAGGAAATAGTTTCACTTGAATTTAATGCCAAAGGAAATTTTAATCCAAGCCTCTCTGGTCTAGCAATAAATCCTCTATGCTTCAGCTCTGCCATGCAATACTTCTAAAATTAAGGGATTTTTACGCAAACATACAAGATAGCAGGATCACAGTAGTTCAGAGATAGGCACCACTTTGGCCCTCTGGATAAAAGACAAAACTTGAAGGAAGCTGAATTTGTAAAGCTCTTTCGTAATAAGATCTAGAGAGGAAGTGTCACAGATATGTGACTGACTTCTCCAGCACTTCTGAAGTTCCCACTGTACTCTTGGATATGGGGCAAGACAGGCGGGAAGTCAAAATACTGTCATTTTAATTCAATTACTTTGGCAAACATTAGCAGTTTTGGAATGTGAATTATTTTGAAGAAACATTGGAAGAGCTCTTGTGATCTGTAAAACAAGTGGAGTGAGGAGTTGTTTATGAGCAAATAACTACATCACCTTCCAGGCTGTTTTCATAAATCACTACGAGGCTCATTAGTGTAATTTTCTAGAATTCATCAAGGTGCGACTATGACAGCCACACAAATACACACAGCAATTTTACTAACAATAATGGTCTTGGCAAACAATTAAAGTCTGACTGGGCGGATATGATTTGGCTAGATAATTGGATTTTTTGCTTCTAATTTAATTTTCCTAATTTAGCTCATTTTTAATTTTTCTTCATAAAAGATGTGAACAGTTGAGGAGTGAAAATGTACAGTTGCAACTTAAATTTAACAACAACAAAAGTCAGGCTCAGTGAATTTCTCTGTTACCAAAGCTAGGTGAACTAACTGCAGTCCTATTGCCACATCATAACTATTCATCAGGGATGAAATCCTGGCTCCACTGAAGTCAAAGGCCAAACTCCCATTTCCTACTAGGACCAGGATTTCACTCGAGGTGTTTCTCCCAAAAGTAATTAGGCTACAGAGCCCTTGGTTATACAGAAAGTCTGGTAGTAATATTCAAAGATGATGAGAGATTTTTCCAGTTAAGGCTTATCATGTCTGTCTTGTTTGTAAGAAAAAAAAATGCCAAAATCATTTGTAAATGTAACACTATTGTGGGCTCTGTGCAAGCTTTCTGTTCTGTATGCACCATGGCTCTTTTATAAGTTGTACCTCTGTCCAGGCTTTAAGCGGAGGACAAGTAATTTTGGGTGCCTCAACTTATGGGAACCCAATTTGAGATACTTTAAAGGGCCCAGCTTTTAAGAGGGAATCTCATTTTCTATGACTATATGAAAAATTGGGATACTTTGGGGAGTCTTAAGTTGAGCACGCAAAAATAGAAGCATCCATGAGTCACTTTTGAAAGCCATTGGCCTAGGAGTGTAGGGCATAATCTAAAACCCACTGAAATCAATGCTTAGTTAGAATCAGGATCTTAATGATTATGTTCAAAATTGGCAATGTTAGATGTTTCTATTGCTTTACTTATCTTTATTTAGCTGCTAGTTATGTAAAGGAAATAAAATCCTAGTCACTCTGAGGTTGGCAGTTTCCCAATATCTGTATACAGGAAATGCCTTTAGGTTATCCAATGACATATAGCACATACACATGATTGATTGCTTTAAACCCAAATACCTATAGAATTTACATGCTCATTTTGATTATCCAGATCAAAACGTATTCTTAGAGTCCTGTATCTGTTGAGGAATGTGCAAGATGAACAAGCTTGTAATCTGTAACAAGCTGGCTTACCCCTTTAAGAGCTAGAGGCCTGTGGTGAGCTACAAACCCTAGTTACTAAGTAGGTCCACCTGAGTAGCGATCAATTGCTTCTCCTACAAGAGCAGCAGAAAGCTGCAATGGGGAGTAGCGTTGCCAACACTCCAGGATTGGCCTGGAGTTTCCAGGAATTAAAGTTTAATCTTTAATTAAAGATTATGTCATGCGATGAAATCTCAAGGAATACATCCAACAAAAATTGGCAACCCTAGTGGGGAGGAATGTTCAGGGAGAAACAAGCAGAGGAAGCTGTGGCAGACACAGTAGAAAAACTGCGGTAAATAAGAGGCTCTTTCAAACTACGGAGTAGCACGTAGGCCTGGAAGCCAGATCAAAAAGGCTGAGGGTCATGAAGAGCTTACTCTGTGGGAGAAAGAAAAGACTCCACTCAGGTAGGGCAGAGATTGGCCTGCAAAGGCAGGGAAGAGCTGCAGAGAGCAGACTCAGAGGGAAAAATAGAAGTCCCAGGACTAGGATTGCCAGGTGTCCAGTTTTGGACCAGAACGCCCAGTCGAAAAGGGACTCTGGCGGCTCTGGTCAGCACAGCTGACCAGGCTGTTGAAGTCCAGTCTGCGGTACAGCAGGGCTAAGTTAGGCTCCCTGCGTGCCCTGGCTCCGCACAGCTCCCGGAATCGGCTGGTGTAGTGGCACAAACTGTAACCAACACATTTTCCAACCAGTAGCAGTTGTCGTGCTCCTAGGTGCAGGGGTAGCTATGGGGGCTTCACGCACTGCCCCTGCCCCGAGCACTGGCTACGCAGCTCCCATTGGCTGGGAACTACGGTGAATGTGAGATGTGAGGACAGCACTTGTGGGCATGGGCAGCACGCAGAGCCTCCTAGTCTCTCCACCTAGGAGCCTGAGGGACATGCCGGCCGCTTCCAGGAGCTAGCGGAGCCAGGGCTGGCAGGGATCCTGCCTTAGCCCTGCTGTGCCACTGACTGGAAGCCGCCTAAGATATGCGCCGCACGGCCGGAGCCTGCACCCCAAACCGCCTGCCCCAAGTTGGAATTCCCTCCCACACCCTAACTCGCTCCTGGAGCCCGCACCTGCACCCCTCCTGCACCCAATCCCCTGACCCATCCCTGAGCCCCCTCCTGCACCCCAAATCCCTCATTCCCAGCCCCACTACACAGCCCACAACCCCAGTCAGAGCCCATACCCCCTCCTGCATCCCACCTTCTGCCCCAGCCTGGAGTCCCGTCCTGCACCCTAAGCCCCACTGCAGATCCCGCACTCCCAGCTGGAGCCCTCACACCCCAACCCTCTGCCCCAGCCTGGTGAAAGTGAGTGAAGGTGGGGGAGAGCGAGCGACTGAGGCGGGGGGGGAGATGGAGTGAGTGGGGGTGGAGCTTTGGAGAAGGGGCGGGGCAAGGGTGTTTGATTTTGTGCGATTAGAAAGTTGGCAGCCGTACCCAGGACTAACTTTTATTTTGTGTTCTATGTCAATAAACCAGGTTCAGGTAGCCTACATCCAGTCCATCTCATTGTCCTTTTCCTGTATCCTTCAGAATCAAACACAAAAATCTTTACTAACCAAATTATTGAGTCATCCTGTGCAAACTTCTCTTTCTCTCATCTGAAGGCCTCAAAGCTGTGTCACTCACTTCTCTTACTTTTCTCACTTCCTGTTGATTGTGCGAATAATTTTTCTTTGAGTTACCAAGAATCAGATGGAAGATCAGTATATCTGTGCTGCTGCTTCTCTTTTGATCTCTCTTACTCCTTGCTTCCAGTGATGATATATTCACAGGGAGGATGTAAATACACCTTCCCCATTTCTGGGTGGTATCAGCATGCCCATGTATTTCTTCTGCTGTGTTGTCAGAGTGCCAGATCTTTGACCAGCTATGGGTTGTATTGGCAGTTTCTCAGGAGACTAAGGTTTGAATAAGATGAAGTACATTACAGCTGCCCTCATTTTAATATGGAGGAGCAGTCAGCAAAGATCACAGGTCCCAGCATGTGATATCTCTGATCAAGGCCGAGCATGGCACGCTGAGATGTGAGATAGGCTGTATCTTTTTGTTAGTAATAAGATCAGCTTCAGATTGAGTCAGGAACTATATGGTCTTGCTGTGAAAGCACAAAGCAGGGATTCAGGAGACTAGGGTACTATTCCCAACTCTGCCACAGACTTATCAATCATAGAAGATTAGGGTTGGAAGAGACCTCAGGAGGTCATGTAGTCCAACCCCCTGCTCAAAACAGGACCAACCCCAAATAATCATCCCAGGCAGGGCTTTGTCAAGCCGGGCCTTAAAAACCTCTAAAGATGGAGATTCCACCACCTCCCTAGGTAACCCATTCCAGTGCTTCACCACCCTCCTAGTGAAATAGTTTTTCCTAATATCCAACCTAGACCTCCCCCACTGCAACTCGAGACCATTACTCCTTGTCCTGTCATCTGCCACCACTGAGAACAGCCGAGCTCCATTCTCTATGGAACCCTCCCTTCTGGGAGTTGAAGGCTGCTATCAAATCCCCCCTCACTCTTCTCTTCTGCAGACTAAATAAACCCAGTTCCCTCAGCATCTCCTCATAAATCATGTGCCCCAGCCCTCTAATCATTTCCGTTGCCCTCCGCTGGACTCTCTCCAAATTGTCCACATCCTTTCTGGAGTGGGGGGCCCAAAACTGGACACAATACTCCAGATGTGGCCTCACCAGTGCCAAATAGAGGGAAATAATCACTTCCCGTGATCTGCTGGCAATGCTCCTACTAATGCAGCCCAATATGCTGTTAGCCTTCTTGGCAACAAGGACACACTATCGACTCATATCCAGCTTCTCGTCCACTGTAATCCCCAGGTCATTTTCTGCAGAACTGCCACTTAGCCAGTCGGTCCCCAGTCTGTAGCAGTGCCTAGGATTCTTTCCTCCTAAGGTCAGGACTCTGTTGTCCTTGTTGAACCTCATCAGATTTCTTTTGGCCCGATCCTCTGAGCCTTTGGGTGTCACATTCATAAGTGGCCACCGAGTTTGCATGCCTCAACTTTTGGATGTTCAGCTTGAGACGCTTAAGTCCTGATTTTCAGAGGTGCTGAGCACCTTCAGCTACCATTGATTTTGTTTGCAGTAGAAGGTGCTCACCACATCTAAAAGTCAAGCCCTGACTGTCTCAGGCTGAGCCTCTAAATACAGAGGCAACAAAACGGTGGTAACTGTTGAAAATGTTGAAATGACTTTGATCTCCCTGTAATCTCATCTGTAAAATGATAATATATTTTCCCCAGAAGGGTGTTATGAGACTAACTTCATTTATGTTTGAAATATCATTTTAAGTTCTTGGATGGATGGTGACACAGAAGCAGTTTTTTTATCATCATAAAATTTGGTGGTAGTGGCTGTTGACAAATCTTGTGTTAAGGCTGAGGCAGATATGAGTATTTTTGATGTCTGGATTTTTTTCATTGGACAACCAACACGACTTTAGTTCATTGCCAAAGATATAGAAGGGATGGGGGAAAGGGGAGACACAAGGCATAGACGTGTCGGAACATCCATTCTAACAGATATAAAGTGACTAACAAAATCACAGCAAAATAACAGTTTAATGAATTGATCTCAAAAATATAGCAGCAGAAAAGAAGTCCAGTGCATTTTAATAAAGCACATCTTTAAAATACTACATACCATATCACACATAATTTATCCATAAAGAAACAAACAGCTTTATTGTATTTTTATAGCAGTATTTTTAAACAAAGGCAAAAAAAAAGATTCTGGCACTAAGCAATGGAATGAGCTCGGTTAGCAACAGTCATTCAAAGCTCCTCAAAGCTTTATTATATTTCTCAGAAATGAAGTAAAAGTACTCCAGAGTGACTACCTCACAGAACAGCTGTATGAGCTGATAGACTGGATCAGCTGTTTAATATTCAAATCTAAACAGTCCAGGAAGTTAGGTGTATTCTTCCTTAAGGGTTTTATTACCTGAGGCTCTTGAAATGCAATAGTTACAATAACAGAATACAAACAGATATTGTTTTACAGAACTAGAAAAGAAATGAGTACATTCCCTCTTCTTCCATCTGGGTTACCATCTTACCACAGTGACTGGGCATGGAGTCTTCCTTGCTCCCAGGTGTTGCCCAGGTGTTTTCTATAGAATTTTCTGCTGAGCTTCTGCTGCTGCTCCAGCACTGCCTCATTATCTTTCCCCGAGTACTTGTACAAGGAAAAGGGGAAGCCAGCTTCCAGTTTGCCAATGAAAAAATAATGCCCCCAGTCATGAGTTTCTTACTTTGTTAGCACACTATATTAAACATGGTTGTGTTTAATAACTGAAACATTACTGTTGTACCTATTGATTGTAGCTGAAAACAAAAGGATGAATTGTCAAGTTGATAAAGCACTGGTGCATTAATTACCAAAATGACTGGTTAGACCACTTGAAAGACAAGACAAGGAAGATGGAGGGTTCGGGTTTTTTTTAAATTAGGTTATATCTAATTACTTTTTAATTTTTATTTGGATTGTAATGAAGCCTGAGCTTAATGAGGTGATAACAGTGAGATTTCTGTGGGGAGGGGCGGGGGGAAACTACTCTTGAATCTCTGTTTCTAAGGGCCATATTTTAAAAGGTATTTAGGTGCACCTGGGTGCCTAACTCCCATTTGAAAATCCCACTTGGCATCTGTTTCCTTAGGTGCCTGAGTGCCTTTCAGAATCTGGCCCTAAGTCATCATAAAGTCTGTTCTTTTAGAAGTGGTGAGTGCCCACAACTCAAGTTGAAGGCCATAGGAGACATGAACACTACTCGGCACCTTTGAAAATCAGGCCCATATTGTATGGACATTGTAATTCTACACAAAGGGAGAGGTTTTTTTCGACAGAATTGCAATCTAGAACTCTGCATATTGTTATTGTTGCCAAAGTTCTTATCTTAGTGCAGCACCATTTTATAAGTTTTACTTAAAAAAATAAAACTAATGAAGTTAATTAAAATGCATCACTTTAATCAAAGCATAGCTAATTGGTACTTATGTATCCAGTGTGCCCTATGAACGTCCAAATGTGCTAGATGGTAGTTCGGAACCCAGTGGAGGAACAGTAGTGTGGTAGAATTGTTAGATGTGAGCATACATTACAGTACATGGTAAATACTGATTTTGGAACCTGGTCTAAATGTGGACTGACAAACTCCCCTACTGAGACTTGGCACCCAAATTTTGAGAACCACCTTGTGAGTGGACGTCTTTCTGCTTACGAATTCCTGACAATGCACGCACTCATAAACTAAGCGACCTTTAATACAGACATGGCATTTTCTACTCTGGATCTGAATAGAGGATGCAGACGTAAAAAAAAAAAAAAAAACCCCAAACAAAATCCTGTCAACACTATAGGTTGCTAGCTGTCATGGTTGGCCCTCTCGTGCTGCTTCTAATAAGCCTGCTGCTCTACCAAAGCTCTTACTCATCTGATCTGCTGAAACAGTGCCTTATAAGGCAAGTAAACTTTTCAAAAGCCACTCAACTAGTAAGGATGTTGCAAAAGGTGATGTCATTCTATATCAGCTGGTAAGAGCATAAATTGTTTTGGAGGGAGACAGAGTACAATAGCCTCTAGTCCAGGGGTCGGCAACCTTTCAGAAGTGGTGTGCCGAGTCTTCATTTATTCACTCTGATTTAAGGTTTCACGTGCCAGTAATACATTTTAACGTTTTTAGAAGGTCTCTTTCTATAAGTATATAATATATAACTAAACTATTGTTGTATGTAAAGTAAATAAGGTTTTTAAAATGTTTAAGAAGCTTCATTTAAAATTAAATTAAAATGCAGAGACCCCCAGACCGGTGGCCAGGACCCAGGCAGTGTGAGTGCCACTGAAAATCAGCTCGCGTGCCGCCTTCGGCACCCGTGCCATAGGTTGCCTACCCCTGCTCTAGTCCATAGCATTGACCAGGGCAATACAAGACACCAAGATTCATCATCTACAATTAGTGAGTGTATGACAGCCTATTCCCTGATCCGGGTTTGGTGACCTGGTGGTAAAAACACCTGTCTGCACTAGCACTCCCACTATTCCTAGACTGGCTAGAGGTAGACCCCTCTTAAAATTCCCAATGCAAATGCAACTAAAACTTTAAACTTCATTAAAGATCCAGCAAAGAGGTTTAACAAAAGAACTGTCCCAAAGTCAATGGGAGTTAACTAGAGTGTTGGGAGGAAGGCTACTTATTGAAGTTCTACCTGTGCTGATAGCTTCCAAAACATACTCTTGTGTACCAACCAAACCGAAGGTTATGCTAACCTACAGTCTCATAGCATAAATAAAGCAAACGTCATTTACGTACCTGTACCCTCAGAAGTGACCTGCCAGTAAATGGGTATATTCCCTAAATCTGTTGGGAGGGGGGTTACAAATAGAACATAATGATACTACCTTTACTATTCCAAGTAATTGACATTAAAGCAGTAAGGGAAAGACAACTGTAAAAAATTAGATTTCCTGGTACCTTATTATCCAGTTGAAATACCTACTGATTTTTCTAAAACACAACTGTGCATGCTCAATAACTGACAAAATTAACTGTTGAGCAAATTCCTCTAAAAGCAGCAATTTTTCAAAGGTGAATATTCTTGGAATCAGTTTTAACATAGTTATAAATTAAATCCTTGGATTATAGTGGTGATAATTGATGTTAATGGCCAGTTGCTTAGTTATAAATGGCTTTTTTTTATTAAATGACTTTTCTCTATGCCCCAAAGTTAATTGGCATGCAAGCTATGGTTAGGTGGTTTTAAAACAATAATGTTCAATATTTACTGCTTAATTATACTAATGAAATGTTACTGTTTTTTTCCTGAGTTTTGGGAATGAATTTAGTCATTGAGGCCTGTTTTTGTTTCTTTCGGCTCTTAAATTGCATAATATTGCTGATGGCGGTCACTTGTCAATAGAACTGCTGATCATTGTGTTTTCAGAGGTCATGACTTATGGCTGTAAAGGTGGAACGTCATCTTATTTCAGTGATGCTATTGACTTTTTTTGAAGCAGTTTACCTTTTGATGCCACTATTTTTGTGAAGCTCATCCTAAAAGGAAAAAAAAAATTAAAAAGTAGTTTTCTGTGGGTGGTGAACAACAAAGGTCTGGTTAATTACATCAGATAAAATTTTGGCAAGTATATAAATCAGGTGGACTGATAAAATGAGCCTGCTGAGATTAATGTTTAGTATAATATAAATTACTCATGTCCATCAATAGTTAAAGTTACAAAATAGTTAACATTTTAACCCTGATTTCATGCAATCAGGTTTATTTGAGCTAATGTAGTCCTAGCACAGCCATCACAGTGGTATCTGTGCACAGCTTTTCCAAAGCATTCACTTTTCAGGCTGACAGTTTTCATAATGGACTAGATCCTCAGACCTATTCTAGGTACCTTGTGCTATTCTGGCTTAGCTGGTTGGACTAGTTACCACAATGAAGGACAATCAGAGAGTGGTATAAAAGTCTTTTGACTGCCAAGAATGAACAGGATTGCTTGGTAAACTGGACCGATTCAAACAATGTGTGTTGTAATAGATGTGTAACTTTGCATTTCCTATAGGAACAAGGAATGCAGGCCAAACCTATAGAATGAGGGACTGTACCCTGGAAAGCAGTGTTTCTGAAAAGGATTTAGGGGTCATAATGGACAAGAAACTCAACATGATGCTTTGGCAGAAAGTACTAATGCAATCCTTGAATGTATGAACAGAGGTGGAATGAGTAGAAATGAGGTGATTTTTACTTTTTTATACAGCATTGGTGTCAAGGCTGAATCCCCACTCTGTCACTTTGAGTACAGAAAGTGGGGGCCCGCAAGGATTTTAAAAATTAATACTTGCCACTCCAGGCTTGTATTAAACTCCCAAGGTTACAGCTCTTCTCTGACTTTGGCTTGGTAAATACGGCCACCACCCAAATGCAACCCCCCCCACTTGGACCCAGGAAGGAGCACTTGGGAATTCCTCCCTGTGGGGTACCCTCAAGACCTTTCACGCCCCCTCTGGGGAAGAGCTGAGAAAGAAAACAAAGGAAATTAGCTGTGGCTACCAGCTAATGAAACAACATGCACAAACCTCTTAGGACACCAAAAATCCAATCCTGTTCTTAAAAAAGGTAAATTTTATTAAAAACAAAAAGTTAGAAAATACATCTGGAACTTAAGCTTTTGCTAGATTTTAAAAGAGCAATTCCAAAAATTAAGCAACCAAAATAGCTTTCTTGGGGGTTAGCTTAAAGGTTACAAGCAACAAAAGCATATGGGGTTAGCACAGAGAAGATCCACAAGCCAAAATAAAGAAATAAACCTGATCACATCTATTTAAACATGCCCTGTCCAATGATTTTTTTCTAGGTATGGAAGATGAATTTTTATACTTGGTTCAAGCCTTACACAGCATCGCTGCTTATAGCATTGCTGCTCCGTGTCTCCTTCTCCAGAGAACAGACAAAGGGGAAGTTTTTTCCCCCAATTTAAAAAGTTCTAGCCTTCCCATTGGCTCTTTTGGTCAGGTGCCCACTCCTTTTCTTTTACCTGTGGGATTGTTAACCCTTTACAGCTAAAGCAAGCAGAGAACAGACACTAAGAGGGATTTTACAGCTAACTGGCTGGCTGGGTGTCCATAAAAGGGAGCTACACGCTCCCCCCCCCCTTCATTTATCACAATTGGTGAGACCAGTACTAGAATAGTGTGTACAGTTCTGATGTCCAGATTTTAAAAGGATGTTGAACTGGAGGAGGTACAGAAAAAAGGCCACAAAAATGACTCAAGGGCTGGAAAAATGCCTTACAGTGAGTGACTTAAAGACCTCACTCTGTTTAGGTAATCAAAAAGAAGACTGAGAGGTGACTTGATTACAGTGTGTAAGTACCTTCACAGGGAGAAAATATTGGGTATTAAAGGGCTCTTTAATCTAGCAGAGAAAGGTGTTACAAGAACAAATGGCTGGAAACTAAAGCCAGACAAATTCAAATTAGAAATTAGGGTCGTATTTTTGATAGTGAGGGTGATTAACCATTGGAACAAATTACCAAGGGACTTGGTGGATTCTCCATCACTTGATGTTTTCAGATAAAGACTAGATGCTTTTCTAGAAGATATGCATTAGTCTAACAAGTTATTGGGTTCAATACAGGGATAACTGGGTGAATTTCAATAGCCTATTATATATAGAATGTCAGACTACATGTTCTGATGATCCCTTCTGGCCTTAAACTATGAATCTATTAATCTAATCCAAAAGACCATCTTTTCTGACTCCAACACGTTAGTGGTATAGCTACACTGCACACTGCTGGCGGCAGCATGTGGGATATGTGTAGCTACACGTGGCAGTGAAAGGCTCTGGCAAGAGGGAGGAGGTAGCAGAGAAAGGCTCAGGCAGTAGGAAACTGGCAGAGCCATATCCCACTGCCTGCCCTTGCCAGAGCCTTTCCCCACTGCTGGAACCCTTCCCTGTAGCAGGGAAAGACTCCTGCAGCCAGGGCTGGCTCCAGCGTTTTTGCCGCTCCAAGTGGCGAAAAAAGAGAAAAGAAGCCGCGATCAGCTCTACCGCTGCCGCTTCATTCTTCAGTGGCAGGTCCTTCCCTCTGAGAGGGACTGAGAGACCTGCTGCCGAATTGCTGCCGAAGAGCTGGACGTGTCGCCCCTTTCTGTTGGCCGCCCCAAGCACCTGCTTGCTGCGCTGGAGCCGGCCCTGCCTGAAGCAGGACACCAGCCTGCTAAAAATAGCAGTGTAGATGGGGAAGGCATTGCTTGGGTATGTAGAAAGCCATGTAGGGTACATACCCTAAGGGTTCAGGTGTATCTTTAGTCATCTAAGCAGTACCTCACTGTATATACTGCNGGGGGGGGGGGGGGGGGGGGGGGGGGGGGGTGCAGCGTATGTACTCTACATGCCACCATTAAGGAGTGTACAGTGTAGACATACTCTAAGATGCAGACTGTATCTGGTCCTTCATAGGAGCCTAAGGTTTGGGGGATGCAAAAAGCCTCCTAGATTATGGCTCAGATAATTTCCTTCCCCCTCAAATTTCTGTGCACAGAGTAGGCATGTGGATTCCATCCTTCCCACATGAAAGGCAGTCTCACCCACCTCCACACCACTGTCCACCCTTCTTCTGGACCCACATAAGATGAGTCCATGCAGGAGAGTGTATGGAGGTAGGATATGCCATGAAAGAAATGGGCAAGCCTCAGGAACCGCAGTAACCATGGGAATCCTTGGTAGGCCACAATTCCCTGGAGATCCACAAGGTTTAAGGGTGCATCCTATGACCTTCTCTGTTAGAGGCAAGCCCTACCCTATGACAGGTTGATGTGGTAGAGATACCTCTGAAGGGATCCTCATGGAGATTTCCACCCTCAGAGTGCCTTCCTGTGGGTTTTACCACATATAGGATTAATTTGGCCTTATTAGTCTCTTCCCAAGTCTCCCTGGGGCAGTGAAGAAGGTGAAACTGTTCCTGTCATGCATCTGTAAGGATGAATGAGATGTGGCTAAGATAACATTGCTGGTAGGGAATAGTATTAATTTTGCTTTTCTATTGTTTTGTGATTTTTACCTGGGAAACTTTAACATTGGATCAATTTTGTATTGTTTTGCATTTAATCTAAACACCCAGAGTAGGTTAGCAGGGAATAGTTATCCTAAAATAGAAAATGGGAATTGGGTAGCATTGTGCCTACACTATATTACATAGCTCCTTGATAAATTAGTTCAAGAAATTGTTGAATATAGAATCTCTGTTTGCTTGGTAGCCTGTCAGTCACTTTACAGAAAATAGACCTCGAAAGCTCATTTTTGCCAAGAGCTTGCTCTCTCATTCCACTCTAGCAATTGTACATCAGTTCTTTTTCTATTAAATTTAGTTTAAGGTTGAGAAAACAGCATACCTGTTCCTAGCAATCCTCCTAGCTGGATGGAGATTATTCAGAAAGCTCATTTTGTAGTCAATGTGAAGGAGCCCCTTTTCCCCACCTGTGCACCAGTGAATGCTCCTGGAGTTAACTACAATTGGTTGTGTAATCACAACAGACTGCAGCCTCTTTTGAATAAACTGGTTAAACCTAATGCAGCTGCATACAATTATGATAATTATCTATCATTTATACAGTGTGCATGACACTCTACAGATGGATTAAAGACTTGGCTTCTGCCCTGAAGAGCAAGATTGGGCCCTTCAGCCTAAAATGAAAGCAAGCCCTCTGTAAGCAGAACTCCATCATCTAGCATATGGATTCGGTGTGCAGATGGCTTGCAGGATCATATCTGAAGATAGAAAGGACATTTTTATTCTGCAGGCCTTACTCACATGGAGTGCATTCAACAAAATTCCTCATATGACTAAAAGCTATTCCCAGCGCTCTTAAAAAAAAAACACCTCTATGAGAGGCATAGCTCCCAGCACTGGTAGCACAGCTCCCAGCGCTGGTGCCCTGTCTACACTGGTGCTTTACAGCGCTGAAACTTGCAGTGCTGAGGGGGGTGTTTTTCACACCCCTGAGTATGAAAGTTGCAGCACTGTAAATTGCCAGTGTAGACAAGCCCTAAGAAAGGTAGAATTGGGCCTTTCATTTGCAGGGCTCACAGGCTGGGCAAAGGGACTAGGTAAATAGCACAGATAGTTTTTCATTTGATCACAAGAGCAGGATGTGAGTGGGGAAAATATGAAAATGAGCATCTGTTAGCAGAAACATCAGACATGGATGTTAAAAAATATCTGATTTTACGTAGATGTTTCTCTTTTCTTCCACAAGAAGAAATGAAGTTTATAGCCATCTCCTCATCCAGCATTTCTGAGATTTCACATTTTATTGACTAGCTGCCTTCAGGGCTTGAGGAGTCTTTGTGTTAAGAATCCACCTGATAATAATGTTTCACTGGGAATATAATAATTCTCTATTGCTACAGGCGATTGGCATGAAAACTTTAAAGTCAACTAAAAAAAGTCTCTTTTTTATTAGTTGGAATTTGTTTCCAGTTCTTTTTTTTCATTCTATGCATCTGACTTGCTGCAGCAACTGAAACAGTGATATGTGTGCTGCTTCTGATAAAATGTTATTCAGTGTCTTTGCTCAACTTACAGATCACATTCCCTGCAAAAAGGACTCTTTATACTAGCAAATTTAGTGCTCAGTTTTCAGCAATAGTGCAGTGGTAGCAAAGGTGAAAGCCCTAGGATAGACAGGGCTTAGGCATTTTTTCCACTCTGTCATGCATACTTGCTCAGAGCAATGAGAGAAACCTAATAACTTTCACCAGAGGCTAAATAGGTCATCTACATGATTTGTCTTGTCTTCATCAACATCAGCCATGTTTTGTGGGAAGCCTGATTTTGGAAAGTGACCTTGCCTTTCTTGCTTCCTTTCCTGATAAAGACAAGATAAAACCATTGATTTGACCTACTGGTATTTGGTCTCTGATGGATGTTACTGGATGCACTATTCCTATAAGACATATGCCAGCTGATTCATGGACACTAGAAACTGTCAGCTCACCAGTTACTAGCAAATAGGCTATTTTTCCAGTATGTGTCCTATGTATGGTACTTATAGTACTTACTCATAGTAGCTGAGTTTCTCACAATCTTTAATGTACTTATCCTTGCAACATCCCTGTGAAGTCCCTTGTTACGGATGGGGAACAGAAATACAAACAGGTTAAAGCTCACATCTTCAAAGGTATTTAGGCACCTAACTCCCTTTGAAACAAGAGTGACTTGGCCAAGGTCACACAAGAAGTCTTGGGCAGAGTAGGGAATTGAACCTGGGTCTCCTACGTACTAGACTAATGTTTTGACTACCCAGCCAGTACTTACTCTTATCATCAAAAGAACCAGAAAAACACAAGAAACCCAACAACTGAGTCATTAGCAGTATTGAGAGTTAACAAAAATCATCTGGGCAGCTATGCGTCCAATCCTTCTGCAGTTGTAACAGTGCCATATTGTTAGCCCTAGAGAGAAAAGATTGGAAGGAAAACAGCCTCTATAGCCAACAAAAAAAATGGGCATAGATGAAAATCAGACATTAAGGGAACCTACAAGTAAACAATAAAAATGAATGTGGGTAAGTAAGGAAACAGCCTGTTAAGGGCCATGGCAAGGCAATAATATTTATCAGGGCCTGCCCATAAACCTTGAGAAAACTAACCCACTATTATCACATTATCTTCACCTTCAAAACCAAATTAGTGGCTCTATCCCTAATTTTTCTCCTGCTTATTCACATTGGNCACCCCTCATTCTTCTCTTCTGCAGACTAATCTTCTCTTCTGCAGACTAAGAGGTTCAAAGAGGTTTATTAATCCTTATACTTCTTAAGATTTCTTTTCATGGAACTGCACAGGCCATGTAACCCCATGCAAATGAGTCAGCTCACTCTGTTTTCTGTACTGGCTGAATACCCCCCTTCCCAAACATACACACAATTTGTGTTCATGGCAGATTTAACTATCTGAAATTATACCCTCCGTATGGTCATCTAAACCCCTTACACGGTAAAAAGAAAGCATCTTAATGCTGCCCCTGTGTTTCATCTCCTTCCTCATAATATCCTGCTTTTGGATTACTAAAATCTTATATGTGTCAGGGCCATAAGAAAAAGACTGCTTGTACCCCAGCTTTTTAGGGGTCTCTGATCCCACACAAAGTTTGCAACTCATGGACCAATCTTATCTCCTTTGGTAGCATACAGTGGCAAAGAGGAAATGACTCACTTTTGAACCCTCCCTTCTCCTTCCAGTGAAACTGGAAGGAGCAGGAGCTCTTAGCCTGATCCTCCCCGCCCCCCGCCCCCTCCATTGTTGGCATCTCAGGGCCCTGTTTTTGCCTGGCAGGGAACAGGATATCGTAAGTTTGAAAATTAGCTCTGGGTAAAAAATGAAACATGTCCTTGAATCTAAATAAAGATAATATTAACAACAACAATACTTTGAATGTATATAGTAGCTGTGACTCATCAGGGCTAGGATTGTGTTTTAATGTATGTTTATGCAGCATTCATCAAAACTGGTCTCTAAACCTCATTGGCACCTCAAGGTGCTATTATAAGAATACATCCCTAAATGGAGGCATATGATGTTTCCACTGCCACCCTCCTTCTGGGTCTCTGCCAGAGAAGATGAACACACTGACGAAGCTTGAGCAGGGAACTTGCTGAATCAGCCCATCTATCAGGCACCCAAGTCTTGTCTCCTCCTCTGCCATATTGAGGCAGTGCTGGCTGACTGAGACATCAGGGGAGTGGCTCATGCAACCCTGCTGTGAAGACTTTCCACCAGTGAGGTCTTCATGCCCCACATTAGGCTGGTGGAAACTTTACCTGGAGATTCATAATGCCTCTGTGTGGTAAATATAGCTATTGTAAAATAGGTTTTATACAAGTAAACTGAGGCTCAGAACACACTAGGCAAAAAGATTTGCTTCAGTTATCTGCTAGGAGGAGAGGACTCTCGGGGTCTCCAGCACTCTCCCGTCATCCTGTTAAAATTCTGCCAGCAAACTGAAGAAACACTTTGGATGATTTTCCTGTCTTTGATGGAGGTCACCTCACCTCTGGGTACTGCTAAATCATCCCTGCCAGAGATGACTTCTCTCTGGCACTTAGAAAACTGCTTTTGAAGAACAAAAGAATTGCCTTTGGAATGAACCACATTGCACCAAACAGCAGGTGTTTTCAGAATCTTCCCCAGGGACAAGTTTCCCTCTGCTCCCATACAGGTCTTCTTCACTCCCTCCTCCAAGCCACCACACTTCAAATTACATGGGCTGTAGACTGCACATAAACACATAAACAACAATAGCTAGCTTGTCTTTCGAGAGGTATCAACAGTTCTTCACTGGAGGCTTTTCTCTTTCCCTTGATACTTTTGTCAGGATTGTGGGTTGTAATTCATCTGGGGCTGGGGCTTTGTCAACTTTTAATCATTCTAATTGCCTAATTATCTGCTCTAATGCAATGATAAAGCCTTTAACATTTTGTTCCTCCCTCTCCCTGCAGGAAATTCTCTCTCATCCTATGGGATGTCACCTTCTTTTTCTTCTTTTTATAAATATGAAGGAAGAAGAATGATTTAGGAAGCAATATTTGCTTCCCTTATATGACCATTCTTTCCTTTCTGTTGCCCCATTTTTTCTTGCTCAGTGTTAGCTCCTTATGGTTGTAATGACCTTTTAATAGAGAATCTTTATTTGCATTCATTTAATGTATTTTTACTTTCTGATTTTTATTATGATTGTGTGGATACCTTTATCTAACTTAGATACTTATATGGCCCTATTGCTACAGTATCTGAGCACCTCACAATCTTTGATATATTAATCCTCACAACAGCTGGGTAACAAGACAATCCAATTTTATAGATGTGGAACTGAGGGACAGAAAGATTAGCCAAAGGTTACACAAGAAATCTGTGGCAGAGCAGATGACTGAACCTGGGTCTACCAAGTTCTAGGCTGGTTCCCTAACCATTTGATGATCCTTCCACTCACTTTGTCATCACTCCTTTCCACATTCTCCTTTACCTTTGTATCCTCAACTGTACTCCCCGTAACACCTAGCAAAAAACCTTATATTATTCTCCCTTTTATTTTTTGATGTTCATCTTGATTTTTAAAAAGTCACCTACCAGTTTATCTAAACCTCCTTCAGGCTTACTTCCTCCACTTAAAATGCTCCAGTCTTTATCATGGTGGATAACATATACCAAAATACCTTGCACCTTTACATTAAGGCCCCAGTCCCACAAAGATCTAAGCACATATGTAACCTTAGACTTTAGCAGCTTTGGGCTGAACTCAAGCTGCTAACCTGAGTTAAAAGCTAAATTTCCAAGCCTTAACTGCTATTGTAAGTAAATCAGCTAATGTGAGTTAGTTCACCATAGTTAAATTAGCACTTTTTTGCAGCATAGATGCACCCATAGAAAGGAAAACTCAGTGTGTTATCTTTCTTGAGATATCCAAGATGAATAATCAGTTAGGATATGCCTAATGGCCATGGGATGATAGCTATGCTTCTCCAGAAAAAAAATAAATCAATCTGCCAGCACATTTATCTAGCTGTAAGTAAGGAGGGCATTCTTAAATAAGTTTAAAAATGGCAGTTTTGAAGAAGTTATCTGGCTAAGACATAGATATGCAGTGTGTACTCAGGAGATGATTTCAGAGGGTTACAGGCAGGGGCACTGGTTTGGGTGGTTCTTTGGAAATAACAAAAAAGGCTAAGTGTAGAATCTGACTGAATGTAGAAAGGTTAGCCTTTTATACCAGTGAGCTAGGGAATCAGGCACACTAAATAGCAATTATGTGATCTTTGCTATGTCGGATTAAGGAAGTACCACCCTCTTTGCCAGCTTTACTGCCAACTTGGATCCCCAGTTACAGCCTGTTTTCAAACTATCAGCACCTGACTGTTTTATTTTTTCTATTCTGAAATTTCCCCCCCAGGATCAGGACTTTCACAGGCTCACACATACAAATCCCATTAGTGTGTTAGAACCCTAGCATAAAACGCTGACCATGTACCCTCCAAGGGCACAGGCTGTTATAGGAACTGCAGGAGCAGCTCTTGAGCAGTTTTACTGTTAGCCTAATAATATGGAGTTTAATTTATAAACTGTGTGATATATTGGAAGTGACATTTTCAACATTTTATTTTTATTGCCACTTATTTCTGGCCCTTGCCAACATTTTTGTCCTGATCTCCTCAAAAGTACTACTACAGCTCAGAACTGTTTGAGTCTGGCACTTTAAAATTTTGGCAGTAAAGCCAACTGAATAATTTTGGTGTCATTATAGAATGAATATGTACCATCAACTGCATTTCTTGTGCTATAAATCTGTTCACTCATGTCCCTGAAGGGTATACATTTGGTTGCCCTGGAACCCAGCATGAGGTTGACCCTACACTCATCGATGTGACTGGCAAAGATTTAATGGTGCAGAACTGGGGGCCATGTACACACAGGGAAGACACAAGTAGCCTTCCCTTTCATGCACACTCCATACAAGGGCCAGGACAATGTCATTCTCTGCACTCAGAGTAGTGTAGCAACTACTGTACCTCCCGTGCAACCCTGAGAGTGCAAATCTTCCCAAAGGGTAGGGAAGAATTGGGGCCATGGCCATGTCCCCTTTGCATGTATATGCTAAGCACAGAAAAAGGAACCCATTACATCACCCTAATGGATGGTGAAGTGTGTGTACTCTTCCTGCATGTTTAGCAGATTTGGGGAGGCATTCTGAGTCACAGCCTCTTCCCCAACTTCCTCTGGATTATGCACATCTACACCAGCCTCAGTACAGACTGGTGGCTTAAATGTTGCAATCAGGACCTTGGCATTCAATCAGCCAATGACAGTGCACTCACTGTTAGGCTGGGATTTTCAAAGGAGCCTAAGGCAGTTATGCACTCAAATCCCACTGAAGTTCAATGGGAAGACAATTTTCAATGTGGGTGGATGCCTAACTCCTATAGGCTCTTTTGAAAATCACAACCTTATGACATCCAAGGTGAGACTGATTTATATCAACTTTTTATAAACAATTTATTCTGAGGGTGGAGAGAGGAGGGAGAAAACAGTTTTTTACATTTATTTTCATATATACAAATTTTAAAGGAGAAGAAAAATCAATTGACATTAGATCATCACTCCAGAAAAGTAAATAAGCATTGTACCAGCCAATCACTTTTGACCACTCCCATCCTGATAGCTTAATAAAAAGGGGGGAGGGGAAGGGAGAACCTCAGCCAATTGTGAAGTTATCCTAGATGCTGCCTGATCAAGGGATAATAATTGATGAGAGATTCTCAAAGGGTGCATATTATTCATTTATTTAGAGACAGCTACATTTTAACTGCAAAAGGACACTGAAGAAACCTTTATGCCTGGAAATTGAACATAACTTCATGTTGTGAATCTCTGTAAGGAACGTGAACTTTATTCCAACATACTGTGTTTTTGTTTTTTAAAAAAGATCCTGTCAGAGCTGAGTAGCTAATAAAAAAACAAAAAAAAAATCCAGTTTCCAAAGAGATGTAAATTTCAGATCCAAGAGTCAGATTGTGGCACCCTTCCTCGTGGTGGCAGGCACTCATTCATTCAAATAGTCCCATTGGTTTCAAGCAGACTTCTTGCATGGGTAAGCACCTACTACTGTGAATAAGGGATGAAATCCTGTCCCCACTGAAGCCAGTGGCAAAGTTCACTGAAAGGCTCCACACAATCTGGCCTTGAAAATGCAACTTCTCAGGTCTGTTAAACTGGAGATCTAAAGGTTTGACAATCTCTTTATAACTTCATTATTTGCATTATAGAAGCGAGAAAAGGAGACTTATGTAGCTTATTTTCAATATATAGCCAGTCTTAGTCTATGTCTACACTACAAGGTAAGGGTATGTACTTGGCATGACTAAGCTGTGCCTCCACTGCCACTACCCATGCTACTGTGGCTACACTGCTAATTCTACTCTCATTAGGTTGATTAGAGCTACTGTGAATACATGTACATGAACAGGGGAATCACATCTCTAGCTTGTAATATAGACGTAGTCTTAGAGTTGCTCTGTAGACTGTACCTGTTCTCTATCACACCTATCACCACAAAATCTAAAAGTCTGTCAGCTTGAGTCACTGTCTGTCATAGGTTTCACCCCCACTCTGAACTTTAGGGTACAAATGTGGGGACCTGCATGGGAACTCATAAGCTTAATCACCAGCTTAGATCAATATGCTGCCACCACCCAAATATTGGAGTCATTTGGGAAACTCTGTCTTCTCCCCCAAAAACCTTTCCCTCCCAAGTACTATAACCCTTCCCTGGGTAGTTTTGAGAGACTCCTCCACCAATTCCCTGGTGAATACTGACCCAAAACCCTTGGATCTTAAAACAAGGAGAAATTAACCATCCCCCCTCCTTTCCCCCACCAATTCCTGGTGAGCCCAGATCCAACCCCTTTGGATCTTAAAACAAGGAAAAAAATCAATCAGGTCTCTAAAAAGAAGGCTTTTAATCAAAGAAAATAAAGGTAAAAGAAAAACCTCTGGGAGATAGCATACAAGCTGATCTCACAGACAACCAAATTTAAAACACAAAGGATGTTCCCCTGGACAAAACCCTTAGTACATCAAAAAATAGCCAATTTGATTATACCTATAATGCCCAAGACAAGTTACAAACAGAAAATAAACATAAGCTAATTCCTTCACTAAATACTCACTACCCTGTTTGATTCCTGATTCCTTTTCCTCTCCGGCCAGAACTGAAACTGACCCAAGACAAAGGGAACTTCCCTCCTTACTATTTGAAACATCTTGTCCCCCCATTGGTTCCTTTGGTCAGGTGTCAGCTAGGCTAGGTGAACTTCTTAACCCTTTACAGGTAAAAGAGGCATTAACCCTTAACTATCTGTTTATGACACTGTCACTGACAGAAATGTTGATTGTCTTTAGACAGAGTTCTACAAGGAATAATGCACATCCATATTAGAAACATTTTAACACCCAGTTATCTTCCTGAGTTTATCAGATACCTGCTGCTACCGCAACTGCCTTCTTGGCAGCCAAAAGTGCCTCTCTTCCACAGTTTTTTTGTTTCCCCCCCATGTTGTAGAAGTATCAACAGGTGTGTTCAGTTGTGAGGAAGGATACAGTGCCAGTGCTTCAATTCTGGCATAAAGGAAGGACTTCCTTTAGAGGAGAGGGCATGTGCAGGTTTATGAAGGCTACTCAACAAACCCACTGCAGTCTGGCACCTGTGCCTTACTGAAAAGGTCTAACCAACTTTAGAGCAGGCAGCATGCCATCCTGACAGATGGGCATAAATGTAGCCAAGACACCAGGTACAATATGCAGCAAGTGTGTTTGCTGAGGGTTTGATTCTCAGCCAGCAATGCCCAAATGACTGCCTTGAATTTACATGGAAAGGAATGTACTATCAATAATCCAGCCCTGTGTTGTATACATTTTTAAAATCTGCAGCCAGGACAGGTAAGTGAAGTTTGTTTGATCTGAATCAGGCAGAGAAGTAGTGTAAGATATAATCTGTTGTTGATAGGCCACTGCTCAAATGCTTCAGTTTGTGATGCCCTTATGTTGTAGTGACTTGTCTGGAATAAGGGAGCAATGCCTATTAATAAGGGCATCTGAAGAAGATTCTCCTGAAGGTGGAAGGTACTAGTTTATATGTAACTTCAGAAGGTTTGCAGGCTGACTTTGGCTGAAAAAAGCACCCACAATGCTTATATGAAACTTTTCTGATTCTTGAGTTTGTAAAACTGACCAGGAAATTTCATCAGAAGAGGAATTACTGTGAAATTTCAGGTAATTCTTTCTTCTATTGCAGCCCAACAACCTTACTTATGGTCTTTTTTCACTTCTATTTCCAGTCAGAACCAAGAAGTGTGAACATGCACAAAAGTAATCAGTTGCTTTAAAATTAGCTGAAAATATTTGAATCACAAGAGTTTCATCTTGAGTTTTGCATCAAGGTCTGGTAAATGTTTTATCATAGCTGAACCAGTTCACCCCTCTCTGGCAGTCACCTCTGTATTTGGAAAATAAGGTTATGCTGGTGAGGGTGTCTATGATCCGATCCTCACAGTGTGTTGGTGGAAAGAATTATTCTAATGAAGTTGTCATTTACCTTGGGCCCTACAGAAAAGGTTTCCTATCTGCGAAATCACACAACTTTGAGACTGAACATTCTGGTACCTTAACTGAAAGATTCACAAGACTGAGAATTGTGCTACATAGTGTGATCTAGTCTTACTAAAGTTCAGGTGTAAGCAAATATTTACTTAGGACTCAGCCATACCATTTAAACATAACCCCATGTTGGGGGTAGTGAGGAGCTGTATTGTACCATTAGGGAGCTCCAGCGATGCAACATACTTCTGTGTGCTAGGACCAATGTATGAGTTGATACAGAAGACTGGGAGGGCCATGCATGACCACTTCCCTTCCCCTTCCCAGCCCATTTGGGTCAATATGTGTCCCCAGCTTTGCCCAGAAAGTGCATTCACAACACTCCTAGAACCAAAAGGTCTCAGACTGTGACAAGCCCTTGAGGAGAGCCTGCAAAGGCAGGGAAGCTTCTTGAGTGGTACCAGTGCAAAGTTGGTGTCTGTTGCATAATGTCACACCAACTGATATGAACTACCTCCTGCCAACCCCACTAAACCCTTATTGCAGTTTCCCCCCTGGGGCCCATTGTTAATGTTTAGTGTCTGACCACAGAGTCTGCCAGCTGAAGAAGAGTTGAAATGAAGGGGAAAAAATAAGATTACATTCCAGTAACTCCTCCTTAACTTGTGGCTCTTTTAAAAAAAAAAAAAAAAAAAAAAAAAAAGTGGAATTTGGCAGGAGCTCCTCCGAAAAGATGTATTGCTTCCATTCCAACACTGTGGTGTTTAATTATTCCACATCTTTTACCCAGTATGTTGTGGGCTTTACAAGAAGCAAAGAAAAACAGTTTGTCAGAGAGTAAAGGACAAATAGGCTACCCTGATTACTCTTTGACGGAGATTGATTCACTTGGGTGAGAGAAATCAACTTTGAAAATTCTTCTCCCTGTTTTTCTGAGCTTTTCTGGCCCTTGTGCATGTTGTTTCAGAATAAAAGCCTGCACTTGAGTTCCACACAAAAAGAACTATTGTTCTGTTTGACCAAAACACAAAAAGAACAAAAGCTTCACCTGGAAAATGATGTTTAAGGAACTAAGGGCCAGATTCATTTGTATGCACCACCTGCTTTGTGCTGCTCTGGTGATACAATTCACTCATAAACCTGGCATACCTGGCCAGTTAAATTGGGTTTACAGCTGCTGCACATCTCTGGAGTGGCACAAAGCCAGCAAGCAGTAATATATCTGACCCTGGTAATTTAAAATGTAATTGGAAGCATTTAATTAAAGGGTTTTTTTTTTTTACTTTTCTTTGGTATTTGCATCAATAATGAGGAGTTTAAAATATTTGATCCAACCAGATAAGGGCCAAATGATCAGCTGGGGCGGAAAGGTACACATCATGGTGCATGCAGTGTAACTTTAGCTCCCTTGTGGCCAAGATGGAATCTGCTCTCCAGAAGCTCTGACCAAGAAAAGGTGTGCACAGGAATGCAGCAGGGAAACCCCACTTCCACCCCAGGGGCACCTGTTCCCAACCCCCCAGAGTGAACACACACTGGAAGAATACAATGAATATAGGAAAGTAAAATATTTATTCACACAGGAATGAATGGAGAAAAAAACAATAGTGGGAAATATAGGGGGAGTGGTAAAACAGGATTACATTCAACACTTGGCCACACAGGCCTCGCAGTACCACGGTCTGAAAGGGCAGACACTGAGCAATGCATCTACACTCAGAGTTTATGAGTCCTGGGCAAAGTTCCAGTCTGGCAGTGAGTCTTAGGTGCCAGTAAACTTCCCCCAACAAAGCCTTCTGCTGCTCACTGCAATCCCACACTGAGCACCAACCTCCCCACTTAACTAGCTAACAGCCTCTTTCCTTATTCCCAATGCAAGAGCACAAGCCCCGGTACTCACAGCCCCATACAGCTCTGGGCAGCAGTGATACTGGGTCCAGCTCTGGTTTGTCCTTCTTGGGTGATTCCTGCCTGGCAGGAGCGCCGCCAGCTTTTTCGGCGCCCTAGGCGGTGGAAGGTCCTGCCCCCGAAATGCCGCCCCCGACAGCGGCGGCGGAAGGTCCCGCCCCCAAAATTCTGCTGACGACCGGGGCACCGGTGCCCCCCAAATAGTAGCACCCTAGGCGACCGCTTAGGTTGCCTAATGGGTTGCGCCGGCCCTGCTGCCTGGCACAGTGCTACTCCTGACTTCTGTCCTGGGGCATCTCCGGTCAGCCACTTTGTCTCTCCCAGGTTTGGGCAGATTCTCAGCTGCTTCATGATGTGAGGGCCTGCTTGCTGTAGCCCTTTTGTCTGGAGCTCCATACACACACACCTTTTCACTCTCCCTCTCTCTACACTCCCCTTTTCCCCCTAAAACAGCACTTCCTCTTCCTGGAACAATCAGCACTTCCTTGCCCTGAGAATAAAGATTTAAATGGGCCATGCTCCATGAACCCCAACAGTTACACAGCATGACACATTTGTGTTTGCAGTCTGGGTAATTGTGCACATATATATTTTATTTAGAGCACAGGAAAATTATGGTCTTGCCTCGTCAAATTTATGCAAGTGTTTTTACAGGCACATCCAATGTGCTGGTGGATGAAAATTTGATTATAAATGGCATCATGATAGAAGCTCTGTAGCATCCTTGGTTATACGTACATGCAGGCTGCGTACTGTGACAAGGAGTTCTTTCCATCCTTAGTTTACACCATTATTGTGTGTAAACTCACTCATGTCTCTTTTTTGAGGGAGGAATCACAGATTCCATGCCTGTGCAACCCAGCTGCCATTAATTGACATGACATCAAAGAAGGCACTGAGTATGCACTGTGGACAGTTAATGAGATGTTCCCTGATACTAGCCAACCAGAGATTAATTGCAAAGGAGCTATATGACCTGAAAAAGCCTCTTGGCTGACATGAAAGTCAACAATTTGAAAGGGCAGGTAAATAGGCCCAAGACTAGAAGAAGAAGGAGAATCCATTTTGACCAGGAGAGCTCTCTACTTGCACTGGAGCTCCAGGAGCTTGACAGCACTAGTAGCAATCAGGAACAGTACCCTTTTGCATATCCATTCTGTCATCAGGGATGATAGAATGATTGCTTTGCAAGAGAAAGTGTTACAGTATTTGTCAAAAGGCACCTACTGTATTTATAATGAGGCACTATGTAACTTTCCCATATTGACATATTTTCACACTCTGGAATCTGGTATGTTGCTTAGATGGGGCCTCTGTTCAGCTCCTCAACTTGTTTCCTGCACGTTACAAGGAATAGGGACAAAGCACCTTACTGATTATCTAACCTGGAAGAGAAAGTACTGTATCATATTGTGTAATGCCACTGTACAATGTTCTATTACATTAATGCTCATTTCTTGGAAACAGTTGCCATTATATCTAATATAAGCTGCTTTGTATAGCCCTCTTCAGAAATATTTATGTTCCTTGAAATTAATCAGTTTCTAAATAATTCATGATTGTGATCGCCAATATTTATATATATATTAGCAACAGTATTTTGAGGGGGAAAGTCATTAGGCTTTTTAGATGCTGCTCTTGAAAAACATAAAGCTTCAAGAACTGAGGCTACAGAAGTACATTTAAGTGCTAAGTATAAAAAGGTTGTAATTTTATCTGTAAAGTGATTGCTAAATGGAAATCAAAAAGGTCAGCTGCAATTCACTCCAGGGAATCAAGATTCTCACACTAAGTGATGCTGCAGGTGGTGTGCTGGTCACTGAAACACAATGTTTTTAATTAAATCATGAGTCTTCCTGAGGGACTATTGCATTAAAATCCAAGCAAATCTGACATAATGGCAAGATCTACATTCCTGGTTCTTAGTCAAGTCATTACATTAGTCTGTCGATTAGATCAGGAGGGAAGCATTTCAAATTACGGCAGCAGTTTTACAGAGTACATAATTATGGCAAGTTATGAATGACAGAAATTACTGCAGCTACAGTTTTCTTTTTTTCTCTCTCTCTCTCATGTGTGCCTTTGCTGACTGCTTCACTTCCATTATATTTTCTTTCACTTTAGTTTTCTGCTATTAAGTAGCATCAATAAATGACTTAAAAATGCTATATAGAACTTTAATTGCCATTTTGCTATTTTTATTATTTTCTTAAGCAAACTATCACTCATAATTTGTCCATGGCTGCTGTTGTTATTAATAGTCAAGCTAAAATACTTCTTGATATATTTGTTCCTTTAACCTAGCAACAGTCTGGTTTTTTCACTGTTTCAACCTCTATCTTCATAGTACGTCTTAAAAGCTATATAAGCACAATTATATTATTGCCTGAGCAAGTGTGAGTTTACACACTTACTGAGAGATTCGTTTGAAGGAAGAGATCATGTATGCATATTATTATATAATCTCCCTAGGAGACATAATATATAGCATTACTAAGATAATGACTTTTTAGTAGATGCAGTAATTGTATCTGAAATTTACATGGATTTGAAACATTGTCACTGATAGGAGGTTACATGTATTATTCTGGTAGCAGTGCCATATCTCGCACTAAATTTTAAATCTGACTGCTCATAGTAATTCAGTGTTAGGTAAGGGTTGGTTAACCACCACCTACACCGTGTAATTTAAAATCTCCATTACAGCATTGGTTTAAGTTTTCATTAGAGTGTTCTTTCATGTTTTCATTAACTAGTGCATAATTAATGCTGAATTACAATTGATTTCAAACAAAAGTACCTTTTGGTCAGTCTAACTACATTGAGTTCCAAAGTTCAAAATGACTGATCATTCCCCCCAGCAGTTGTTTAAGTTATTAAATTAGTAGGGGATGATTAGTTTTTGAAAAGTCTTGGAAAAGATGTGCTTCAGAGTGGACAGACTGGGCCAATGCCCTTGTCCTGTGTGTCATATTAGACTGAAATTATCCAACAAGGCCCCTGGCAATTATATGGCAAAGCACAGCGGAGAGCTCCGCCCACACCTCACCAGCGATTGTCATAAACCCTGCTCCCATTTTTAGATGGCTAGAACACAAGACGTCTACAAAACCACAAATGCAAGGGAGCACAGAGCTAAGGCATGTAACAGTACATGCCCTTTGTTTCTTCACATGGAGGTTCACACATCTCTAATACAGTGCACATTATACACAACCACTGCCATATATGCAGTGTTAATCTGGATTTATTCCTTTTGTTTGTGTGAATTTATTAAAATTACTAATGAAACCAATTTGGAAGGAGTTGGTAAATCCAATCATAGAATCATAGAATATCAGGGCAGAGAAATCATTTAACTGCAATCAGGAAAACTAGAAACATGCAAAAAGAAAGAAGTTGCGATTCAGCTTGGGAAAATGCAAGCTAATACAAAACATAACAGGAAAGGGAAATCTAGAAACAGTAATGCCATAGAAGACATAAGGTTGATAGTAAGCAGAAAATTAAAAATTAGTTTACAATGATATACTGCAGCAAAAAACACTAATGCCATTTGTGTTACAAACATTGGGGTATCAGGTCGTGAAGCTGGGAGGTAGTGATCCCTCTTAACACAGTTCTGACATGACTTTTTCTGGAATATTGAGCACCTTAATTACCAGACTGATGTTGACAAATTGAAGAGACTTCAGGGAAAAGCAACAGAAATGATATGGGGCTGGTTTATGAGAAAAGATTAAAAGAGGTAAACATGTATAGCATAGCTCAGCAACAACTAAGGAGGACATGATTAAATCTAAACATATTTGAAGAGTGCACAATCAGAGAGGACAGGAATTATTTAGGATGTTAAAAATGGGGCATAATGGGGGATGAAATTGAAAAGGGGAAAATTTCCTGAAAGTAAAATCTATTAGGCTGTGTAAATATCTTCCAATAAAATGGTGGAAACTCCATTGTTTGGAATATTTAAATTAGACTGGACAATCACTTTTTACTTCTATGATTCTGTGATCTGTAACTGCTTTTTCCTTTTATTCTGCAGCAAAGTTCATGTTACACATTGAATATAGCTTCACTTCACTGACACAGCACTATTTAATTGGTCTTGTTTGATTTACTTTCTGCACGTTTCCATTAAATTTTGTTATAAAGTGAATACAGTGTCCATAAAAGATGCAAAATTGGTAGATCCCCACATTCTCCTCCACCCTTCCCTGCCACTCTAGTGAGTTTCAGTCTGAATCTGGGGAAGTTGAGCACCCTACTTAAAAGTGTAAGAAAGTAAGTTTGATTCTTGGCTTCTCTGCTAATTTGTCCCAGTTGTGGTGGAGATTTCTAACACTTGGATAGTAGAAATGACATATTTTTCCTAACATTATTGTATATTATTACTTTCTGGTATACAGTGGTATTATTGTAGAAGTATGTATTATGAGCTAAAAAAAGACATAGACCAGTAAGTGGTCCCTTTTCATCTTAGCACATAAAACATTTGGATTTATCTACAGCATACTGAAAAATATTGACAAAAAACAGTTGAATTTGATGACACATTTATTGGTTACTAATATGAAAAAATATGTATTGCAAATAGAGAAGCCTACTACTGGAATACAGATTCTATTATCTCTATTGATTTATGTAACTTGTACCTCTATTAGCTCTGACTGGTGTAACTCTTCATTACTTATTGGTTTAGATGTTATTCAGTGCTTCTCTGCCAGCACACCACTGCCAAGAAATAATGAAAATGAAACAGTGAAGGATTTTTGTTTGTGTTTTTTAAATCTTTTTTTTTTTTTTCCACTTTCCACATTTCAGAACACACTTAACCTGTTTCTAAACAAATTGCTTATTCTGGTGAGGAAAGCTCTATTATATTGTGTAAATTCCCTGAGGGGAAAACCACCAACTCCAAAGGTCAAAGTGTTGATGAGCTAATGGAATACTACAGCCAAACCATAGATAGATGGCTAGCCCCAAAACAACCTCTGTTCCACACTGCCAATGCAGTTATCTACCCAGTTGCACCAAATGAAGCAATTAGGCAGATAATTGGAAGTGCCTAAGGAATGAAACCTGCTCAGTCTCAGTCCATGAATTGCTAAAACACCAGCTACAAATCTCTGTTACAGCCCAAAAGGGCTTTTAGGACCAATGGAAGTGCTCTGTGCTGTGTTTTGTTGATCCAAAATTCTTAGATCTAGTCCCATTTGCTGCAAAGAGCTCTCAATCTACTCTTTCTAGAATCAGGAGTTGAATCTGATGCAATTTGGTCAGATCAGAAGTTCTTGAAGCTGTATGAACCCCTGTGAAACTATTACTGCCACTCATTGCTAATAAGTCTAACAAAGGCATCTAGTTCACTTGGCAAAACTCTCATTGACTTCACTGGGGTTTTACTTGAGTAAGGACTGCAGGACCAGGTATGTAACTAACATAACTAATCCCCCTAAAACTTTTAAAATTGGCCATTCAGTGTATATATTTTTAATTAATTTGGAGAGCCTGATTCAATATTATTTTGCATAAACATGTTGAATAACCTTTCCCAAATATAAAAAGCATGATGGCAGAAAAATGATATTTTGCATTTGTCAGAATTTGCTGCATTTTGAAGAAATGCAAATTTGAACAAATTCACAATGTAATTTCTATTAAAAAATGCAACTTAGATACATCCATTGCTGTCATCGCTAAAGATCAGATTTCACACGTAGGTGTACCCTATTGCCATTGAAACTAATGGGAGTCACCTATGCATGTGTCCAAATGCAAGACTGATGCTAGATACAGTAGACATGATGTGTTAACGTGTTTATAGAACAATGATAAATATGGTTTGATTTAATAGCTTCCTTATGTAATGCAAGTACAATATGGCATTATACTACGACACTTCCCCTAGCTATTGTAATTGCTTTTGTCTTATATTAGAAAGCTAATGTAGTAGCATAAAGAAATAACATACTGACTTGTAATAGCTATAGACTAAAAATAAAGTACCAAAAAAGAAAAGAAATTGCATTACATTCTTGAAATAGTATGAGGCTTGCACTATAGTAGAATACTTTGATTGTAAGAGACATATTTTAAATTTCAGTACAGTATGTTCTTGATGTACTTTTTTTTTTTTTAAACACAGTAAGTAGGTTGTAGGCTTTGCGTTGGAGATACCATATGGAAAGCACTAATTTAATGGGAAATGATAAGCTGTGAATTGGATTCATGACTCATAATGCACAATAACACACCACAGTGATTTACTTAAATGCAGTATGTATATTTGGGTGTGTGCATATATATATATATATAGAGAGAGAGAGAGAGCATTACTTATTTAGCTTTGCAGTTGCAGTTTCTATTAGAAATGTATTGCTTTAAAAATAAACAGACATAGAACTAAATCCTATATCCCTTGTGCATCTGGGCAGTGCCATTAACATCAGTGGGGTTACTCATACAGTAGAAGGGAAGCAGGATTTGGGGCCAGATCCAAAGCCAGTCAGTGGAAATCTTTCCATTGACTGCAGTGGGCTTTGGATCAAACCTTTGGCCTGCAGCTACTAGGAACAACCAAGAGAACTGACCTATGTAAAAGGACTCCAAACATAGCCAGTTCATTATAGCTTTCTTTAGTCACAATGAACACTTTTGTATCTAAAATCCCCACTTTCTAAGAAAAGGTTTTGGGACAATTTTTGTCCCTCTTAATATTCTGGCAATGGTAGGTGGAGTTGGTAGGAGGGAGATTTGGTTTAATACATATTTTAAGAGTTAGCAACAACTGACTGGGTTAGTGTTGCATAGAAATCTTAAGGATTCTAATCTTATTTACTGTGTAATAATAATAATTAATAAAACCCCACCCTGATACTATTAGCCATTAACTTCCTTAAAACTGAGTGTGCTTTTATTGCAAAGTAAATTTTAATAATACAGCAGCAAAATGTTTAGCCAGGAGATTGTTTCTATTTTTTTTTGTTTAGTTTTAGTTTTGCATAAACACATGTCCAGAAGTAATATAGAAAGAGAGGGAATATATTATGCGCAAAAACAATTAAATATATGTATATGATGTAAACAGACTCGCAACTTAGTATCTTAGGCTAACAAACAAAACCTATCTTGTAAAATGTCTCATCCTGAAAGACTCTGGAAGTCAACTTCTGTGAAATACAAATATTCCTCCAAAAATATGACTAAAGGTGAGATGAAAGTTGTAGACATTTAGGGTCAGCTTCTTCCACCTATCCTCCTGTTCCGTAGTATTTGACTTCATGAGTAGTCCCATTGAAACCAATGGGTTCACTTGTGGAGTAAGGCACCCCTCAGTGTAAATGTATGTCTGGTAAATCTGGTCTAATGGAAATATCTTAGAACTCGCTGAATCAGAAATAAGATTAAGAATGGAATTCTGGCCTCTATTGTAAATGATAAAACTCTATTGATTCAATACGGTCAGTATTTCACCCCAAGAGTATTGAAGTTTTGGTTCACAAATCATTCACAAATCTGTCCCATTGACTGCAAATGTATTTGGTGTTCATAAGTATTTGTTGAATGAGTTAGTTGAATATTTTTCAGGTTCTTTGCTCTCAAAGTGCCCAAGGATTTTTCACTGTGGCTGTTTACTAGTTGTTCATGGTATGTGATTGGTCATATGGTATTGTCTTTTCTCCCTGATTGAATCATAGAATCATAGAATATCAGGGTTGGAAGGGACCTCAGGAGGTCATCTAGTCCAATCCCTTTCTCAAAGCAATAGGAATAACAAATTATGAACAGCAAATAATGGGCAGTGAATAATGAATAATGCAATTCTGGTAAGAATTTGAGACAATTTATTGATTCACAAGGTTTTCATAAATTCCCAGCAGTCAGCAGAATATTTGAAAATGATAAATAACATGATCCCATGAACAGCAGCAAAAAAAAATCACAAACATGTTTCTTCCATTATTTGACCAACTCTGAAAGATTTAATGTATTACTCTGTCACTATTTTATTTCCCAATTATTTATTTTCCCCATTAATGCAGGATTTTCAGTAGTCTCATTTCTGTAGTAACACTCTCATTTTCACTGTTCAGGTACATACCCAATATCATTACTTTTGATGCTTGTGTATATCTATCAGTGAATTTTTCACTAATTAGTATTCCTTGCTCTAGGAATAAGCCATATTATTAGTGTAAATGTGAAAGATGAAGTCTCCATGAGAAAGTTCTAGCCCATATAAAATAGAGTTCTCTTTGATGTTTAATAGGTTTATTTCACTTGTATATAATGCATTTATGACAATAGTATAATGGTTGATAAATGTCTGCAGGCAACATATTTTTACCTGCATCCCCATGGCATTTTCTTGCAGCCAGGTAGAAAGATACATGAGGAAAAATAGGACATGATTTTCAAAGCACAGTGGATCAGTAAAAATAACATCATATTCCTAGGGATGTCTCTTCAGATATTAATGTACATTAGCACAATACTCTAATCCAACTGCAAGCAATGAGATAAGACATGTTTTATGAGCAGTCCTAAGGGAGGACCTACAGTAGTTCAAAACATAGTATATTTGCCTCTGGTATCACACATAGCATATGTCAGATACATGTCATGAAAAGCAGAACAGGCTATTTGTTCCTCCTGTGTTTCACTTGACAGTGACAATGTATTTCAGACTCAGAGTGAGTTTACAATTCTTTTTCAATTATGTCTGAACAAACTCTAACATTCAAATGGCAGGTGAGAGATGGATGAAAGTGATAAAAAAGAGAATGTTGTGTCACAGTGAGGGGGGAAAAAGCACATCTGTTAATGCTGTACCATCTCCTCTTACTTGAGCTCCAGAAAGCATATTTGCTCCTTGTCTGGAATTGATGGTAAAGCTTTATAATCAATATCACTGTTTTAGAATATAGAACCTACAACAATGACTTGTTGCAGGGAACTTTTAATGATAAGCCTTTAATTGTAGACTTTCATTTTCTATAAACAAATGTGAAGTAAAATATGTTTACTGGTAAAGAAAGAAGCAGCTTAGTGAATAAAAGAACAAGTCAGAATGAACTGAAATGTCACAAAACATGACCTTAACTATTATCAGAGAGTACTGACAAATTGAATAGCACTATATAAGCATAACAAGAGGAAGAATTGGTTTGTAATTAAAGCACAGAACTGGGAGTTAGGAGATTAGGGTTCCTTTCTTAACTTTGCTATAGACTTCCCAAAGTAAGTCACTTAACCAATCGGCACCTCACTTCCTCATCTTAAAGTTGGAATAGTGATACTACCTTACTTCTCTGAGGAGTTAGGAGATTAAATTCATCAATTTTGTGACCTCCTATGATAAAAGACTCTCTGATAAAAGGCTCCCAGTTTCACTATAAAATTTCTGTTACATCCACCAAACACTTCATTCTCTGCTCCAAAGAAAAACTCTGTAGAGAGGACTGGCAGTACTATATTTATCATCCAAATGACATACATGTGTCTAGCATGAGTCTGCTCTGAATTTTTAACTCCGTTGTTGGCTTTTGTAGCGTGTTTTGAACTAGGGACTGAATCCAAGAAATCACATTAGAAAGGCAGTGTGGCCAAGTAGATCCTACACTCAAATGGGACTCACGAGGTCTGGATTCTATTGCCGGCTCTACCACTGGCTTGCTGGGTGATGTTGGGTAAGTCATTCACCAATATGTGCCTCAGTTTCTGCATCTGTAAAATGGGGATAATGATACTGATAGCCTTTGTAAAGCACTTTGAGGTCTACTGATGAAAAGTGTCATATAAAAGCCAGGTATTATTGTTAAGCATGTGTTCAAGTTTAACCATAAGAACAGTCCTGTTGACAATGGGTGACATTTTCAAAATGCTCAGCACTGACCTGGTTTTGTTCCTAGCTGACAACAATTGGCGATGTACTCTTGACTTCCATAGGAGCACTGTTGGGCCAGTGCTGGGTGGGTTTGGCATAGGTTAGGGGTTTGTTACAGGAGTGGGTGGGCGAGATTCTGTGGCCTGCGTTGTGTGGGAGATCAGACTAGATGATCATAATGGTCCCTTCTGACCTTAAAGTCTATGAGTCTGAGTTTGAAAACCCCACCCTACAGCATCACAATGGAGGCATGATGTCTTCCTATTGTGTACTATGGTGCCACAATGGCAGCATTGAAAAGGCATGTGATATGGTCTTGTCGGGGTATTGAGGGGCTCTTGTGATCTTGCAATAAAACACAGGCAGCTCTGGAATTTTGCCTGAGCCTAATCTAGTTTACCCATGGTCTGCTAGAGGCCACTTGTGCTGCTGCTGTGGTGGCAGCAGACTAAAGTATTGGTGTGTGTCTGGGCGTTCTGAACAGGCCAGGCACAGCACAACCAAGTCAGCCCCATTTCTGAGCTGGGCAGCAGCAATCTCACCCTCCCACAACAGTGTAGGAATGGGGACCTAATGGGTGTATGAGCTCAGCCCAGGCCCCTTCAAGAGACGGGGGAGGCTGGAGGTAGGGGGCAGCTGCTGGAGCCTGCAGGGATTTGGGGTAGAGGAGGGATGAGTAGGGGTTTGAGAGCCTCTGAGTGGGAAGAGCTCTGGGAAGTGAGAGGGAGGGGAGCACATTCACAAGAGAGCTGAGGCCTATGTTAGTGTGCATACTTTTGTGTACAGTTTAAAGTTGAATTTTAAATCTGTAATGGTCCCACACATTTGTAGGTCCCCTCCCTGTCCTCCAAAAGTAAACCAAACATATGTATTAATCTGTTTTACTTTGATTTATTTTATTTCCTGGTTGAGGCCTAAGGATGCAATGTCTTCTGCTAGAGCAGACACATGGAGAGTTCTTCTGAAATCACTGGGAATCTGCCTGGTCACATGGATCCAGCTCATAGATCACATTCCAGGGTTGGACTCTAAAGCCCAGCTTTTACAAGTATTTAGGTGCCTAAAGATGTGGATAGGTACCTAAGGTGGCATCCACAAAGGGACCTAAGTGTTATAGTGCTGTGTGTCACAATGCCCAACTTTTACATGTACAGAAAATCCAGGAGCAAGACTGATCCCCAGAGCCAAGTTAGGCACTTAGACTCCCTATACAATGAATGGGGAGAGATAGGGGCCTAAGAATGTGATCCACACTAGGCAGGGAGGTGCCTAAACTAGCCAATGGGAGATGCTGACCAAAGGGATGTGTGCTAAGCCCTGCTCTCTCTTGGAGATAGGCAGCTCCAAGCAGCCTGGACTTAGGGGCCAATCTCCACTCAGTGATCCACAAATGGGAAACAGATGTCTGAAGTTAGGCAGCTTAGGTGTCTAAGCAGCTTCTTATAGGAAATGAGTTAGGTGGCTGCTTCACTTCACAAAACGCGGGCAGAGGAAGTGGTGGTGGCGGCGGCGAGGCCCACCTTATAACTTTTAGCCCAGTGGCAAGAGAACTGTCCTGAGAGGTGGGAGGTTTTGAACAGAGGTCTCCCTCCTCTCAGGAGAGTTCTCTAACTGCTGGCTAAAAGTTCTAAGATAGCCAGGGGCACCACCACTTGTTCCTCCTTCTCTTTCTGATTTTGAATGTGACTGAATCTGGTAGGTGAGCTCAGAGGGGCACCTACTAGATCAGACCCCTGCATGCAATTTAGGTGGCTGAATGCCTTTCTTCCCATGGATGGTGGATCTGGGGCTCAGGCAGGAGATAGGCATCCAGACAAGTGAGGCAGCAGTACATATGTGCTCAGAGGCAGAAACTTAAGCACATAGGGAAATTTTATGGTGAAAAACGTAGGTGCCGAGTGAGTTTAGGCACCTACAGGGTTTGGTGGGAGTTTTGTGGAGTCCTCCCTAGGAGCTTTAGAAAATCCCACTGGACACCTTTCTGCATCTTTAGGTGCCTAAATACCTTTATTTGGGCCGTTAAATAATGGAGTAGGATTTTGATATGGGATCTAAATTATCTGATGTCCCCTTACAGTCAGTGCCACTCTGTACAACTTGGAATCAGTACTGCTGTGTTTGGTCAGTTTTAATCCCTATTTGATGTCCAGGTCATTCCAATGCAATATGTTTGCAAAATGAGTCTCTCAGTCCCTTTCTGGCACTTGTGAAACATAGAAGGTGGCAGCAGAATATAGCATTTGAAATGAGCTGAAAGTGCTCCTGTCAAAATACATTTTTCCGTGAAGAATTTCATATGGTGCTGCTTTATACCATGTTGGGATAAAAAGAAATAGAAATATGTTAAAGAACATATGTACTTCTTGTGTACTGAATAAAGCATTTTATAATTATTTTTTTTGGAGAATCTGCTCCCTTTTCAACCCCTGATTTTAGAAAAGGATGAAAAATCTCTATTGTCACTGAAATCTCTCCCTCTTCCAATCCAGATTTTATAAACTGGTAAGTAACTGTTTCCCTTTATATCTCCAAATGTTTCCATTTTGTATGGCTTTCCCCTTTTTTTAAAAAATGCCCTTCTCTCTTATAACAGCTTTCAGCCTCTAGCTAAGCATTTTTAAGCACTTGATATCCAAGTACCTCCTGGGGATTTCATCATGCAAGACATATAATACTTTCAACACAAATTTAGCATAACCTAGAGCTCTAGGTTTTTTTCTATTGAGATACTGCACCAGCTGATTTAACTGAAAGAATACAATTGATAAGAAGGGTTTGCAGCTAGTAAAATGAAGTGGTTGTAAATCTGGCTTTTCCATTGCAGTTTTTCCATTTACATTACTTAAGATTCCTATTTTAAAAAGTCAGTTTTACTGAATAAAGTCTGTTCATTAAAACTTTTTGCAAATATGTTGAATGTGTTTAAACCACATAATAATGCATCTGAAATATGTCAGGTTTTCAGCTATTAATTTTAATGCCTGCAAATGCAACTTCTTTTCAATTTCCTTTACACATTTTTAACTGTAAATCCCCTAAGAGGGGGAAAAAAATCTGCTTTAATCAACAGACACAAAGCTTCCGGTAAAATCATCACCACCTTCTACTACTTCATCCGTTTTTCTCTCCCCTCCTCAAGACACTTTACTGGCTCCCTTCATTCCTGCAGATCTTAACTTCAAGTCTCAATCATCATCCTCACCTCCAGATCTCTAAATAGCTCTGGTGCAACCTGCATTTCAGATTTCATCTTCTCCCGCTTCCCTGTTCATGCTTTATGCTTGCTCAACTCACTGCTCTTGCCTGACTATTCCTTTGTGACCTTCCATGCGGGACTTCATGATGCCCACTGTACTTGGTACAGCCTCCCTCCTCCTCCTTCTGTTTGCCAGGAGCCACCCCCTCCTCCTTCAAACCATTTCTAACATTCACTTCTTTTGGCTGGCCTTCTGTCACCGATCTCTACTCTAGTGCAATCCACAGCCTCTGTCACCAATGATTATATTAGACAAAAGAAAAAGCAAATATCCAAATTGTACATGCAAGAAGGAAACATCTGAAATTGCAACATTAGATCTTGACAAGTTTTCCGTTTCCTGTTCTCTCTCTCTCTCTCTTCCCCAGTGTCAGTCATCATTTGTCTGACATTATCGGTCTAATTTTGGGCTGAATTGTGCCTGAAAGGAGATGCTAGACTTGGTGTGAAGCTGAACCACTCCAATGGGAGATCTAGGAGTTAACTTGCCTCAGGGAGGCACAATGCTTCCTGCATCTCCATGGTGCACAGAAAAGATCAGCCAGTGCTTTACCCCTTTGGGATGCAGCATGTGTGCCCCTCTATGGCTTTCTAGCTAAACTAGTCAGTGGCTGGGTGAGGCAAGGACACAGCCCCCCAATCCGCCCTAGCCCTCCCTTTCTGTGGAAGCTAATATGGCTAGACGTGATCAGTCCTACAGTACAGGGACTGTATTTGTGAACAGCCCCTGTTGTGCTTGGTGGTGGGGAAGGTAGATGCTCAGGGAGAGGAAACATTCATTCTGCCTTTCCTCCTAACCTTTGTGCACAGACAGAGAGGATGGCTATAGTCTGGCTCTTGTAAACAACTTGAGGCTGCAACTTTGGGCTTAATCTTCAGCTAAAGAATTGTTAGCCTCGCTGAACATGGGTGAATCCAAGGTGGCTACACACTTTTTTAATTTTTCTGTACAGTGTCAAAAAATTGTGTATCCATAATCTTATTAAATGTATTTAACACCTAGATACCACAGAGGTGGACACTTTTAAAATGTATACATTAGAGCTGGCTAAAAAAAAAATCAATTTTCAATTTTTGTATTTTGGTCAATGATTGAATTTTGTAGAAAATTTGAAATATTGTATTATCTTGACCAGCCAGCTCTAGTATAAACCAAAAAAAAATGTGGTAGAAATATGATTTGTAGACTACAAGAGAAGGAAATGAGAGAATTCTTTTTGCTAACAATATAGACAGGGAGGATTCCCTCTAAATAGGGATATTTGGCCCATGCAGTCTGTGACAGTTTATTGTGCTATTTTTGGGGCGGGTGAGGGATGAAATTAATTCAAATTTTAAAAAGGGACTTTTCCATAAGACAAACTAAAATAATAAATATGCAGCAGTGTTCTATGGGAAAGGTCACAGATTTATTACAAGGCACATTAGCTTTGTAGCACACTTCATTAAACTACTTCATTGGTGAAGATCCCAAAATTTAAACCCAAACAGAAGTAATCCCCAGTAAGTCTCCTGCTGTGAATACCAATTAATGATGGGGAGGGCCGAGTATATATGGTGAGTTTTGACCCATATATGGTTTGCTTCCTATATGAAAGGAGAGCCTTTGTTCTCACTTGCATTGGAGATTAGTTCAATCCACCTTCCCATCATCCCCACAATGGCCTCCCCGTTTCAGAGAGAAAAATGCTCGCAGCTGAAATAAACATTAATGTGATGTTATTAGCATACTGGTAAGCTAAATATTTACAAGAAAAATGCACCCAGTTCAAACTAACCAGCAATATTTTTAAAAGAAGAAAGAAATCATCATGTTTGGACAAAACAGATGTTAGAAAAAGCTGAATGTACCTTATGGCTTTGGTTTTTCATACCTTCTTGTTTTGGTTTACATTTAAGATGTGAATCTCTACTGAGCTGCTGCACATCAGTACTTCTTGATCTGAATATATTTCAGGAGGACACTCATTCAGAGAGCAGGAGGGTGTGGAGGGAGAAGAGAGAGTGAGTGTGTGTGTGTGTTGGAGGGGTTGCTCCCTTTTACAGTAAAGTTGTATGCTGCAATATAGAAATAAATTGTTAGGCCCAACAAGGAGGCTGTGCATGTGTGCGCGCATATGAGATATAGGGTGGGAAGAGAGGTAAACTTAAAGAAAGATAGACCTTTTGAAGATGATAAATTGGTAGTGTGCAAAAGGGGCAATTAGTTGTATTTTTCTAAGAGCAAGTCAGAGTAAATTGCTGCTGTTTTCTCTATTTTTGTTACAAGGCGGAGCCGTCTGTAAAAGGTAGCATGTGTAGAGTGTATGTTCTGTTAACTTGGATTTCTAAAGCCAAGGACAGTTATTTGTATGGAGGGCACCTTAGCAAAATTATTATTTACTTTCCATGCTGCAGCACTCTCATGCACAATGACGTAGTCATGGATGGCTAGAGGATTTAGCCCCACAACTCCTCCTTATTTCAATGGGAGTTGTGGGGCTAAATCCCTCACTGAGCTTTGAAAATATCTGCCCGTAAGTGCAGAATACACAATAGAAATCAACACTGAAAATGAGATCCAAAGTGTGAAACCGAAAGGAGGATATTGCTCTGTGGTTGTTAAGGTGTCCATGGTTATAAGTGGGCCAACTGGGCCAATTCTAGCCAATGGATCATGGGCCAATTCTAGTAGCCTAATCAAGTAGATGTTACATTTTTGGTGGCCTTGGATATACTATTGATCATGACCCACCTAGAGGATCTAGCAGATGTGGATAGTCATGTTAAGCTGGCTTCACTGTCTCCTCTCAGATTCCAGAGGGTTGTGATGAGCAGTTTTTCCTCCTCTTTGAAGACACTTGCCTGTTGAATCTCATGGGACTCAATTTTGTAATCTCTCCTGTTCAACATGAAGCCTCTGGGGGATAAGGAGATTCTATGGGCAATAGTGCCATTAATATGCTGATGATGTCTAAACTATATCATTTCATCTTCTAATCACGTGCATTATATTGGGGCACTGAAATGACCTATGTTTGAGTATACATAGGCCAATGGCAGGCTCTCAGCACAGAGTTCTGTACTACCACCGGATATCTGGCTAAACTTGAATCTTGCCACTTTTTAAGTTGTAGTCCTCCTTTATGCTCTGGGAAGCTTGTCACTTGATTTCCTATATGCTGTATGAAATACACCTTGATTCCTCTTTGGCCATTTAACCTGTGGAGAAGGAGAAGTGAGCTTTGTTCCCTTTCCCTGATAAATTTCACAATATATGTAATAATGGAGGAAGAGAATGTTAATAATAAATAATGCTGTAAATTCAGTAAAGAACATTGCAGTAAAGAATACCATACCATATGCATTGGGGGTGGAGAGGGAGGTTTTATAGCAGATTTAAAATAGAAAACAAAATGGTCTGATTAACAGCAGTAGGAAGGGTGCTACAGAGGATGAGTGGAGAAATTAACACATGTTGTTCAAAGGCAGCTGTGAATTATGAGAGGCTGTAGCACACAGAGGTAGTCAAATCTGGCAGAACAGAGTTCTAAATGATAGATTGTTTGCATTATTTCAGCAATATCTAGGTGCAGGTATATGGAGGATCTTTGAAGACAGTAAAAGTACTGGATCCTGTGCCTAACATAATTGTAAACCACTTTATTTCATAAAGAACTGGAGCAATATATCGATGTTAAAAAATGGATGGGAATTGAAATATTTAACCTGACTGGGCAACTGAAGGAACCATAAACACACATCCACAGCTTACATGAAGCCATCAGTTCTCTTTAGGACATAGATGGAAGTTTAACTGTTGAGATATTTTTGACCCCTTGTTTCCTTGAAGTGTAGTTCTATCCTGGATAATGAGTATATAAAAGAATAGCACCTTCATACTCAGCAGACTATCCTTTGAGTTTAATCAGTCATACTTGCTTATTATAGTGACAAAAACATTTACTACTGTTACTTTAGCAGAGCTGATTCACCTCTGGGAGAAGGATCATAATTCTTTTCTGGCTTATGTATCAGAACGGTTCCTATGCACCATTGTTTAACTACTGCTGCCACTGAGTTTACATTGGGAGAAGATATGTTCCCTAAGCAAAAACATGCTTCTCAGGAGCTAAATTCTAGGTATTTACCTGCCTCTATGGACTGTAAGGGAATTCTTGATGACTCAGACACAACCCTGTGATGCTACATCCCATATTCTTCATAGAAATATTGTTATGATATAAATATGGCATAACTAAGATTTGTTTTATGCAAGATGAGTCATGTAAGGTATTATTGGAAAGGTTATGCTTTACTGAATATGATTATCCTATTTGTATACACCTATCATTTCTGTATCTGAAGTTAGGAATATTGACTATGTAACAATTACACTTGTGGTTACACCTGGGAAATGCTCACCAGACAGTATGCAATCAGCCTGGATAAGCCATTAGGAAAGACAATGGGTCTTTGAAGATGCTGATCTCTAGTCTTCCTGGAGTTCCTTCCTGTGGATGTTACAAATAAACCTTGTGTCATGGTTGCTTTAACACTGCAAGGTCATGTGCTAATGTCACCTGGTAGGGAGTACCACCTTGGACACTACTGGTATTTTTCCACTGGAAACAAAGGATTCCCACCTTATGTAAATCCTATTTAAGGCTGGGAAGTGAGTCAATCAGGGCTCTTCTCCGCTGCCTCCCCGCCCAAGAAGGAAGTCTGTTGAAAGCACCAGAAGAAACAAAGGAACTAAGCTGGGGAAAGGCAAGGGCTGAGTCCAGGCTGAGACAGGGGTCTAGCCTGTGAAGAGAAATAAATGGAACGCTAGACTGCAGAAACTCTGCAACCTTCCTAAACCAACATTTAGGGTGAGAAATTACTATTTGTAACCTGTTTCTTTAGTGAATTAAGCTTAGGTTGAGTGTTCTGTTTTATTTGCTCAGTAATCTGCTTGGTTCTATTTGCTATCCCTTATAATCACTTAAAATTTACCTTTTGTAGTTAATAAACTCGTTTTTGTTTATTCCAAAACCCAGTCTGTGCAATTCATATCGATGGTGGGGGGAAAGCTGCACATATCTCCCTCCACATTAAGGGAGGGGGGATTTTTATGAGCTTGTGCGGTACAGAACTCTCTATACAGCACAGGACAATATTATTTGGGGTTTACACCCCAAAGGAGGTGTGCACATGAGTGCTGGGTAAATCCCTGAGCCGAATCCTCCCACACAGAGCTGATTTCAGTCTGTGTCTGCAGCTCAGTGTGGCCTTACCTGTGTGTGTGCTAGAGATGGCTTGAGGACCTGACACGGCAAGGACAGGGTGAGGAAGCCCAGGCTGGTGGAACGGGTGGGCTCACTGGGATCCCAGCACATCAGATGTCACCCTAAAAAGGGGGTTCCAATCCGTCACAAACCACTCCTATGGAATTCACTCTGCTGAAGAAGCTCTGTCATCCTTGCAAAACATGCAAAGTGCACTCTTTATCCTGGTCCTGCTCTCATTGCCATCAGTACTACGAGGAAGGAGAGGATAGTGTTGCCCAGTTGCTGAGAAGAATGCCAAGGGAAAGCTGTAGGCAGCTAGGAGACAAAGTAAAAGCACAGGGCCTCTATGCAAATGGCTCTGGGCTTCCAAAGTATTGACGGTGTTTGGTGACTGGATCCACTGCTTATGCTAGAGGAAGATAAACCCTGTGTGCCTTCCCCTCCACACCAAAACCAGGGTTTGAAAGAAACATTCAAAATTTAATTTTTAGAGAAATACACCCACAGGCCCCTCCCAAATATTTTTCTATACTAGAACACAATGTGCCTCCACATCAACAATATTCAGTTGTGATCCACTACAACAAGGAGATCCTTTTAGCATCATTACCACCTAGCCAGTTATTCCTCATTTTGTAGTTGTGCATTTGATTTTTCCCCCCCTTCCTAACTGGCTAAGTATTTTGAACTTATCTTTACTGAACTTTATGTTGTTGATTTCAGACTAATTCTCCAGTTTGTCAAGGTCATTTTAAATTATAATCCTTAAAACCTGGTATTGTTGGTAGGGCTTTACCAAATTCATGGTCCATTGTGGTCAATTTCACAGTCATGGGATTTTAAAAATCTTAAATTTCATGATTTCAGCTATTTAAATCTAAAATGTCATGGCATTGTAATTGTAGGGCTCCTGACCCCAAAAGGAGTTGTGTGTGGGGGGTCACAAGGTTATTGTAGGGTGGGTTGCGATACTGCTACATTTATTTATGCACTGCTGCTGGTGGCGGTGCTGCCTTCAGAGCTGGGCAGCTGGAGAGCACTGGCTGCTGGCTGGGAGCGCAGCTCTGAAGGCAAAGCCGCTGCCAGCAGCAGCAAAGAAGTAAGGATGGCATTGTATGCGATTGCAACCTTTAGTTCTGTGCTCCTGCCTGCAGAGCTGGGCCCTCAGTCAGCAGCCACCACTCTCCGGCTGCCCAGCTCTGAAGGCAGCAGCGCAGAAGTAAGGGTGGCATAGTATGGTATAGCCACCCTTACTTCTATGCTGCTGCTGGTGGAGCACTGCCTTCAGAGCTGAGTGCCTGGCCAACAGCCACCACTTTGAAAGCAGTGCAGAAGTAAAGGTGGCAATGCTGTGACCCGAATAAAATAATCTTGCGACCCCCGGCAACTGCTTTTTGGATCAGGACCCCCAATTTCAGAAATGGTGGTCTCCCTCGTGAAATCTGTATAATATAGGGTAAAAGTACACACAAGACCAGATTTCATGGGGAGAGACCAGATTTCACCGTCCGTGATGTGTTTTTCATGACCATGAATTTGGTAGGGCCCTAATAATTGGCAAATTTAGTAAGCATACTCTCCATTCCATTATCCAAATTATTAATGAAAATATCGAATAATACCGGACCCAGGACTGACCCCTGTGGAGCTGTGTGACGTTCCCCTGGTGTTATCTGGATCGGTGATCTGCTAGGTCACTCCAATCCTTGACTCGGGGAGCCAGCTTTACCCTGCTCTGCTGTGAGAACCCCCACTCCCAGGCTGTTCATGCACAGCCTCTGGCATGTAAGCTGCTCCTTGGATTATGCAACAGAATGACACTAGCCAATATCTCTGGTCCCAGACGCAACCCTAGGAACCTCTGTCTTGCAGCATCCAGTTATGCCCACTGGACACTGCAAGCTTATATGAGTTCATCAATTTAACAAAGAAATTGATATGTACCAGGCCTGTTATCCCAAGGGGAGTCGCTGACACACTTCAAACCAAACACACTGCTTCAGGTAGAATAAACCAAGTTATTAACTACAAGGATAGATTTTAAGTGATTATAAATCAAAGCACAACAAGTCAGATTGGTCAAATGAAATAAAAGCAAAATGCATTCTAAGCTGATCTTAACACTTTCAGTGCCCTTACAAACTTAGATGCTTCTCACCACAGGCTGGCTGGTTGCCCTTAACCCAGGCTCTCCCCTTTGAGCAGTGCTTCAGTTGCTTGGTGGTGATGTCTGTAGATGGAGGTGGAAGAGAGAGGAAGAGCATGACAAACACCTCTCCCTTTTATCATGTCCTTTCTTCCCTCTTGGCTTTGCCCCTGCCCCCTTCAGAGTCATTGTAGTCCCAAACTGACAAAAGGGAAGGGGGGTGACCCACTTGAGAGTCCAACTGATCCTTTGTTGCTGCCTAGGCCAGTGTCCTTTGTTCCTGTGAGGCTGGGGTGGGTTTGTCCCATACATGTCCTGATAAGCTGTGAACTTTCCCTCTGCTCTTGGAGAGTTTTTGCTTGGGATTGTTTTAAGCCATGAGGACACGTTTTCAGCCTCACAACTATATACATGAAATTACAACCTATAACATTACTATAACAACTATTACTATAACAACAATGCTCAGTGCATCATGAGCCTTCCAAAGATGACAAACTTTGCATTGGATACCACACAATCATATTATAAGAATGTGGGGGCTCAGGGGGTTCCCCTGAGGTACAGAACATCACAGGCTGTCAGGACCAGGATGTGTAATTTTCCATGTCTTCCCACAATATCCAACCCTTTGTTAAGTTTACCTTTTTTTATGGACTTTTGTCACCCGCCCCCCTTTAAACGTACTGTAAAGCCCTCTCACTGGAGAGTTGATGCATGCTCTGTATCACCCAAGTCCTTTCACAGGTTTTCCCTTTTTCCTCTAACAGGGTGGACATTTTGAGGACCTTGCATAAAAATTGTAGAGCTCCTTTGTTGAGGCACCTTAAACTCAAGTGATAGAATCTAAAGCTGGTAATTGCTACTGACTCATGATGGCAGATGGATCTTGTTAGCTCCAACCAGAAGATATTAGGGGGTGTGGAATGCCCCTCTGGCAGAAAAGGAACTGTTACTGGGACAGAGGAGATTCTATAGGGAAAATCTAATAATAGGTAGAAGACTTATACTCAGTTTTGTGAACCAGTGATAAAAATCTAAATCTGGGAAAGTTTGTATTTGGACACTCTATGGTGAGTATAGACTGCTTAAAAAAAGGTAGGAGATTCTCATGTTTATTTTCCTGGAGTACCCTCCTACTTCCATTCCATCAAGCCAGTACCAGCCCTTCATGTCCCTTCTAAACATTCATTTGTTCTGTGATGCACATACCAAAATTGAGTCAGAAATAAAGTATTGTCTTTGAGATTCCACTGTGCACTGACTACATTTTGTCTGGTTTGTATAGACTGCAAGCTCTGCATAGTAGGACATAGCATCTAAATTAAACCCCACAATCGAAGAGCAATTTTTTTTAGTTGTTGTTTAGCCCAACTAACCTCTTGTCTTCTTACTATGTGTTTAGCCTGAAAAATGTAATAAGAAAAAACTGAAGAAATCTTTACTTGAATTAAGTTGCTTCATTCCTATATAATAACTCATGATTCAGATTTAACCCTTGTGTAATCCCATTGTTTTATCTAGGAAGCCCCATATTGCCTTGCTAGGTGTGTGTATTAGTCTTATTTTCTATTTATTAGATAATTGTTTTATATACCGTATACAACAATGACATGTCATCTGATCAATGTGAGGAAAGGTGTGTTAATCATTTCAAATTCCAGTGCTACAGGAAACAGAATCCAGGGGAGGGATAGCTCAGTGGTTTGAGCTTTGGCCTGCTAAACCCAGGGTTGTGAGTTCAATCCTTGAGGGGGCCACTTAGGGATCTGGGGCAAAAATCAGTACTTGGTCCTGCTAGTGAAGGCAGGGGGCTGGACTCGATGACCTTTCGAGGTCCCTTCCAGTTCTATGAGAGAGGTATATCTCCTTATATTATTATTAAGACGCAATATTCTTTCACTATAAACTTTTAAATCTTGGTTACAAATACACATTTCATCTTGGATCTCCTTAGATTTGGTTTAATATTTTATTCATGTATGCTTCACTCTCATTCATATGCCATTGTCAGAAAGCCAAGTCTTTTGAGCAGAATGGTGTTATTAAATAATGAGGTGATTAGACACAGGATTTAATGTACCAAAATTGGAAGTCAAGGCACAGTAGCTTTGTAGCACTAAGGTTGTTAAAAGTGGGAGCCATTTTAAAAATGACTTTTATTTACAAACCATGTCCTTTCCTTGTTCTTTTCAGCAGCATTTTTTCATATTGTTCCCTTTTTCATCCAATAGTGTTCCTTGTTAAAAGGCTAAGTGACATTTGGAAACAAAGTATAATGTCATTTTCATATAATGTTCAACTAACTGATTTTATTTTACCAAATCCACTTAAATTGATTGCTTTCTGGCCCTCAGTTTCCCCTTTTCCGACACTGTCCCTGATAAATGGTCCTTTGTTCCTGAGTTGTAATGCTTGAACTGATGTCTCCCTCAGATCTAAATTCTCTGATAACGAAGTGATGGGATTCCAGATGTGAACTAGTATTGTAACTAATAGGGAGAGAATCACAGCTGTTGTCATAGAAATGAATACACTGAAAGACAACATGCAAATGTCAACACACTTGAAATACAAGGCATTGTGCATTCCTCGGTACTGAATGCCAGTTTCACTATAGGATTGCAGTGTATGTGAAAAAAGATTGATATGAACCAAGGCTGACCATGTTTAATTAGAAGGTAATAAACAATAAAATATAATATGTACCATACAATGTGACTAAGCAAATACACTATATGGTACATATGTAACGTGTTCAGTTAGTCCATGAGATTCATGTAGCAGAAAAACTGTTGTATCAAGTGAAGTGCATGGTATGTATGTGTGTGCGCACGTGTGTGTTTTTGTTTTGCAATGATTACTTTTGGACTCTTATTCAGTACTGTGTATTTTCCAGGCATCAATACTGTGAACAGCTGTTTTCGGCAACTTCCTGTGAATCCTGATGTCATAGTATTGCACCTAATTATGTTATAAGGAAGAAATGATTGTACTGTGAGAATTTATCTTGTTTTGGAAGGTAAATTTGTATCAGAGCTATGGATGACGTGGAAGCTGTTTTCTAAAAGTGTTCTATATATTTAGTGAAATTCATGTTATTACCCAGCAGGAGAATTTATTCCAAAACCATTTGTAGTCCCTAGTTTGCCATCAGTTCAAGCTGAAATAAACTTACTGTACTTTCCCCCCCACTTCATTCATTTTATGTTTAGTGAAACTGCATAGGAAATACTTCACTGTCTTTGGGTGGCATTTCTACAGCTCCTACAGTATTATTCAAATGAAGTCCTTAATCACAGGTGACATAAATGGCAAGTATAGATAGAAAAGCCTGCTGGGGAAACAAATGTTCTTTTTCATTCTAAGTAAGCTAAAACAAAACATAACCCACAGTGGAGCATGGTTTGAACTTGGATAATCATCAATTGTTAATCACTGTGACATTTTGCATTCAGAACCAAAAATATTAAAATAGGTGCTCACCATAGACATGCTTTATTTTCAAGTCTTAAAAAATTGAATCATTCCCATTTGTTCTTCTCCCATCCTGTGTTTCCATGGTGGCTTCCATATTCCAACTACCTTTGTTCAGGAGCACCAACATCCTGCTTCCTTTTGAGTGTCACCGATGCTTCTGCCCACATTGGGCAGTAGATGGTGCTATAAGAGTAGTGAAGCCTCTTCTCCAAGAGATTCTACAGTCAAATGCTGTAGATCAGAATCAATCCAAATCATTTTGCAGTTGTGGTGGTTTGTTCGTTTGTTTATTTGTATGGGGGAGTTGGGAACACTGAACATTTGTTTAGTAATTTCATTGGCATGGACCAGGATTGGAATACATTTTGCTTGCCAGATGTCAGTCATGCAGCATTGCAGGGCTAGAATGTAATTTAAGTGCAAGAGTACCTTTTATCAGTGTGAGAAACTAACATGTTTGTGTGGTACAAAAGAAGACTATTGCAGAGCAGAGTTACTTTAGCCTTTTACTTTACTAAAGCCCTGCCATCTTATTTAGTGTATTGCCAAGGAGCACTGAAGGCTTTATAACTACATACATAAACCACAATGATGAATTAAAGCCTGAGATGGAAAACCTCATTGTTAAGTGAGACAGAAGAAATATCGACATAAAGTTTGTATTCTCAACAACAGGAAATACCAGAACAAAATTTCTGATGTATGATTTGTTACCACCTGAAATCTGTTGACTGAATAACGTACAAATTAACCCAGCTCAAAGTGTGCACTTACATTCTGATTGTAATTTGTTCTGCCTCCCTCAATTTTAGGACTAGAATGGCGAGAACTCTTTCAAAACCAGCATTCCCAGGTGTTAGCTACTGCACTGTTGTGCATCCCTGTCAAGGAAAGAAAACCATGTAGTAAAAGTCTTTTTCCTCTCTCTTCTTCCTCTCCAGAGGAAAAGCATTTACTTGATAAAATTGCATAAGACAATTGCTCATCCTCAGCGATAAAATATGCAAAACAATAACTTAGTTAGCAGAGAAGATCCTTTTACACTATTTTACTTACAAGCACATTCGTCACCTATAAAATTCATTTTTATGTTCACTGAAGGATAAAATGAGAAAAAAAGCTTCTCCTCTATGAAGTTAATTATTTCCCCAAGCTTTATAGCTTTTTGGTATTACCATACATATAGTGATTACCCTGGATTAATATTATACTCACTAAAATGCAGTATTGTTATTAGTCTAATACAATAGCTGTTTTAGAAAATATGAGATACAGATAAGCAAGCATAAGAGAAATTTGATGTGAATACTGTAAGAGGGTGTACTAGCATTAGTAGAAATACACTTCCTTTAATCTTGAATGCAGGAGGACTTAGTTTGGCCAATGGGAAGAAAAGGGGTCAGGACTCCTTCAAGGGTTCCCCCTCCTTTAAGTTAAGATGGAAAGGACTGGTGGGATGGGTTATCACCTGAGCCAGTAGTGGACTGGAAGTGGCTCAGATGGGCCACTGACCAATGGCCACCTGAGGGAGAGAGGGTATTTATACTGTATTCCAACCAGACAAAGCCCCCTTTTACCCCAGAAGAGCAGCACCCACCCTCTGACCCATGGGATCAGAGTAGGGCTGGGCTTTATGGCCTGCTGTGGCCATTGCACTAGTCACTTGTTTTGGGACTGGGAAATAATTTTTCCCTTACTGCCAGATTGGCTGGGGTGGCATGGGTTTTTGTCACCTTCCCCACAGCATCTGAGGGACCCAGTTGAGTAGATCAGGAGGTAAGATTCAAGTTGCTACAACTTAGCAGGTGGCTGGAGTCCAGAGCAGGTACTCAATCCTTAGGGGGTCAAGTTCCCTGATAAACTAGAATTGGAAGAAGATTTAGGGGAAGGCATCCTGTAAGGAAGCTGAGGAAGGGGGGCTTCTAATGTCTGGTACAGAAGGGAGACAACCCCCTTTTCCCCAGCTCTGCTTAACCCCCATATGAAGATAATGGTGGGGTCCCAACCAGGGGCTAGGACTGGGGAGAAGGGCTGATAGTCCCCCTCCGAAATAGGAAACAATCAAGGAAAGAATGGACCTGCACTGCATGATTTATTGTCCGATAGTTCCCAGATGCATTAATAAAGCTGCAGCCTAATTAAACCCTTGCATCTTCTCTTTCTTTCTGTGTGGCTGGGACAATAAATTAGTAACAGTGATTATATACATATAGTACCGCAGTATCTTGGAGACGAGTCATCAAGTTTACACTTCAGAAATGTATAAGGCAGCACTGTGTGTATGGTGTTGATAATAAGAACATGCTGTTATTTATTATGGATCAGAATGTGACTAGCCACTGGGCCAGTACATGAGAGGAAGAAGGAATCTTCCCAACCCGTCTATGCAAGGGCTGGTCAAAGGCCCAGCCTTTGTATTTATCTTGTGTAAGGTTAGAACTGCTAGCAGTGTTCCCCACGTAGTAGCCAGGGATGAGATATGGTCATTGCTAGCTGTAGCTGTAGCTGGCAGCATCCCTTCAAGATAGAAGTATCTGCACATACCCTTTGGGTGCAATGGCTCTGCACAACCCTCAATGCAGGTCAGTGTTTTAAAGGCCTATAAGGAATAGGGTGTTACGTTTCCCCTGCTTCCTTGTGGCAGTGGAAATGATGGAGTTCTGATGTTCAGTGGAAGGGCAGTATTTAAGGAGGCCACACAGATGGCTCTGATATGATGGTTCTCATGAGGGAGGATTTCTCTCCATTCTGCCCCTTCCCCCACCATAGTCCTGCAGCTTCCAATGCAGGTACTTGAATGAGGCACTGGGAATAAGGGTGTACATAACATTTTTAAAAAGGAGCATTGATTAGAGCTTATTGAACAAACTTTTTCTCAAAAATTGGTCACATTCTACATTATTTTCCTGAAAAATGTTTTAATTTTTCACTTATTGATATAATTGTTACAGAAAACCCCAAGTTTATATACTAGGTATACTGTACCTCACAAATTCATAGCCCACATAATCCACCAAAAATGCAAACTGTTTTTCTAGGGTGGTGAAATCTTTGCTGTGAGATTGGATCTTCTCTGGTCCACTGATTTATTATGAATCCAGTCTGTAATTTGAGGCAAGACTCCTGTCTTGCTCTTTATACTGTACAATGCTAAGCACACTGGCAGCACTCAGCTGTATGTTTTATAAAGCTTTGTTTTTTTGAAAAAAAAACCATAATGTAAACTGTTTTGTTGCTTAACCAGTGGAGCTTTGCATATATCAGAATGGCTATAATACAGAAATTTGCTTTTCCTCTTGTGATATGTGATCTAGTTAGATTGATTCTGCTGTGTCCCTCCCAGTAAAGCAAAGACTGGACTTGGCTGCACTGAGTATAAAAGGAATTTTTTATTCAGGCTGCTGGACACAGCTAAATCCACAGCTCGTCTTGGATATAGTTTGCAGAATAACTAAACTCAGCTTGTGCTCGCCTCCATAAACATTCTCCCTAAATTTTAGCCTGGATGGAACTTTTGTAGAAGGGGCTGTTAATTACACTGAAAGCTCAAAACTGATGCTGAACTGATTTGGAAGTCTATATCTTTTGTAGCTTATTTTGTTGTTTAGTCATTGCATGGAAAGACAAAGTAATATGAGTGTAGTACCCTGTCATGTACATATTCAGAGTTGCCTGGTGGTCAGCCACTTGACTACCGTTGGCTTTAATAGGAGCTGTTTGGCTAAAATTTCCCCTGTAAGTCTGGACTGTGGATGTAAAATTCTATGGGATGTGGTGGTGCCAGAGTAAGCAATATGCTTAATCTATACTATTCAAATAAAATAATAGGAAATACAACTGCACTTAATATGCACACCACCTTTTGGCTGACCAAATAGCAGTAGTGATGGTAACTGCAAACACATGTGCCTGCTTTTCTTTCTGCCTAGAAAATGCTTTTGGGAAGCAGCCAGTTTGAGATTACAGTACATGAGGGAGAATAAGAGGAGGGCAGTTTCATTTACATTTTGTTAGGGATAATGTCAGAGATGACTGCATAGTGGTCTCTAATTGCCCATAGGTAATCATCAGGTACCCAAAAACATACAAACTGAGTGCTCAATGGGTCCGTTCATTTAGTCCTAATGAAGGCATAGCAGAGCACCCAGTAGGGCCTTTGAGTGTGGGTACTTTGTTACTCTTACAATCCAATCAATTGAAATAAGATGAGGGAAGGAGGCCTGGCAGGCTTGTGCACTGGCAAAAATGTTATTTGTAACACACTGCATGAGGCAGCTGGCTGTTAGTGAAACTTTGCCTTAGAACTTTTGGAAGTGGGCTCATTAATGACAGACCCTCAAAGTTGCCCCTAATCTCAATTATTTCTGAGTGCAGCACTTGATCACAATCGAGTGAGCCTCTCTTCTTGATTGGCATCCTGAGCAGCTGAAATCCTAAAATATGGCTGCTGCAGAGCTCTTATGATTTTCATCAATGGACTGCACGTAAGCCCCTAAGTACGGCCCACTCTGTTTCCCTCTCTAGTCACCAGTGCTCGGTTCAGGGAAGATGTAACAGTTTGCTCATGTTGTTGAGCTCTGTGCCCTTTTCTGCACAGTATGCTGAATCCTTTCTACACTGGTTTGTAAGCAAACACATATTAGAGAAATGCAGTTTCAGGTGTAGACGAGGCCTTAGGCTCTATTTATCTTGAAGTAACTGAGCACCAGTAGTTCTCTGAATGTAAATAACCCCTTCCATCATGGGATCTGATTGTGCTTCAGGAACATGAATCCATGCTTTACAACAGTCCTGTGAAGTAGGCGGGTGGTGTTACTCCCATGTTGGAGATGAGGAGACAGAGGCCTTGTCTTCACTGCTAAGAAAGGTGTGTTTTAGTCTTAGGGTAACTAATATGTGAGCTATCCCAAGGTCAAAATACAGTGAAGACAAGGCACTTTAGTTTTAACACAAGGTAACTTTGCTGAGATCAGCTCTATACACTCAGCAAGTTTGACTTGTAAAAAAAAAAAAAGTGCCTTCTCTTCACTGTATTATTACCTTGGGATAATTCACACGTTAGTTACCCTTGGATAAAAAAATCACCTTTTTAGCTGCGAAGACAAGGCCAGACACACACAGTGCTCTGAGCAGGGTTAGAGGGATATGGTAAATTCTCCTACGCCCCATTTACACTGTGTCTTCTGCTGCTGTGAACACTGGAGTTGTGCTAGTTGTGTATTATGGGTCTCCATTTTGCCAGGGTAGATGCCCCTGGAGATTGAATGAGTGACCTTGGCCAAGAGCCCACATGGAGTCTGTGACAAAGCAAAAAATAAAACACAACTTTCCACATTCTTCTTTCCTCGTCTAATCCTCTTTCTGCCCAAGTCATTCTTGATCCACTCAACAAGGAAGTATTTCCTCTGCTCTATCCATTTTCTAGCCCTATTGTCTTTAACTTTCCTCTTTCAAAGTTGAATTGCCGGGGAAGTCTCCTCTGAGAAGGTGTCACCTAACATAGTTTAAATCAGATACGGTATAATCTTTATCCGCTCCTGAATCTGATTCTGTGTGACTTTTTCCTATATGATTTCAGATACCACTAGCCCATAACTGGACCATGCTAACCTACTTAAATACTTACAAAGGTACAAGTGAAAAACACCTAAATATATACACCGTGGGACATATATAAAAAAGCCTCCGAGCTGTCATCTCACCCATCTTTATTGTGCATCCTTTGCTCAGTTCCTTAAGTATATAATTTTGGTATGTGTTGACTTGCAATTGGTTATTAGTGTAGGAAACCCCAAGGTCAAAAAATAGCCTTGGTGAACTTATTGTTCCTGATTTTAAAATGAACCTTTTCTTGCCCACAATAGTTATAGTAAAGGTCGGAAGGCTGAAAATGGAGATAACCTTTCAAAAACACAGAGAGAAGAACTCAGCAATTTCAGACCATTCCATTTTTTCCCCTCAGAAGTCAGACAGCACATCTGTGAAATGTCAGTGTGGAAGAGTAATCTAAGTATTAGGTTGGCATGCAAGTCAGCATGCATTATACAAATCCAGCACCACCATTGTCATGATGCTACTTATGGGGTCTCTTCTACTAGATTTGGCAAAATATGAAGATTCCGTCAGTTAGATGTTAACAAAAGCTTATTTTTTTTCCAGGCACCCAAAAATGTGCTAAGCATCCAACAAAACATGTAGAGAGAGATCCATGCCCTTGGCATGTACAGGGAGTAAACCTAAGCTCTTGGTGGGATTAGTACCACACTATAATCACCTGAGCTTAAAAGATTGGTTGCACTGGACTGAAGTTGTACTGATCCCGGTCCCACTTTATCCAAACCCCCAACGTTCAGAATGGGTATGCACAATTATGAATGAATAGTTTAATAAATTGTTCCTGTTTTGGCAAATCTTCTAGTAATAGTAAGAAGAGGTATCAATTTAATATTGCTCAGTGGACTCTATCTTGAATGCAAATTGCACTTGTGTTTTACTGATTTGAATGCTACTTCTAAAATATTTTACAGTCTGGGAGTCCTAATATTTGTCCTTTCTGCCTGGAAATGAGATTTTATTTATTTTTTCTTTCCCTGCCCCGTCCCTTAAAATATATCAAAAAAATAAATCAATGTTGTTTAATGGAATTCATCCCGCAAAGGAGAAAACGAATCCACTCCAGAATGGTGTATGTATCACTTTGTTTCTATATAGTATATTAAAGACATTTCAAAATAGATCAATTTTAAAATATCTCAATATGCTACTTTATAGCAATGCTCACATTTCCATTATTATTATAAATGTACTTTTTCAAATGTTGATAACTCAATCAAATTCCACTGTAAGATGAAACTTGACACAATAGGTCCCAACGCAGGAGAAATTAATATTCATTTTGTTTCATAATAAAATTTGCTTTATAGTTATTTGGGGGCTTTTAAGTAAAGAGAGCAAAAACATTGAGCCTCTGTGGTTTCAGATGCAACATTTCTATAACTTTAAAAATGATTCCAATTGAAGATGTGAAATTGAATAGGCTGTTAGTGAGTAATGGCACTAGTTCTTTGGGTTATTTTTATTTATTTATTTTATAAAGTGATTAAAACAGATGACACGTTGTGTTTTGAAACGGAGCTGTTACCATTTATGGTGTTAATGGCCTGAATTATGGGAGCATTTCATGGTTTTCCATCAAGTATTTTGTAAACTAAAAATCATCATGTCTACATTAAACTAAGGTTAAGGGTGTAAGACACTTCATTATGTAACAGTAAGGAAATGTAGGTTTAAGGCTTTCCTCCCCGTTCTTAAACTGTCCTGTTGTGCATAGGGGAATTTTTTTTCCCCTGCCATGAATTCCACAAGTTTGTTCTCAACCTAAAATGGTGGGTGTATTTCAGCCTTTGTTGAGACATTGGCATGGATAAAATCATGCTTATATGTTAATAAAACAGTTTGGATATGATTTTTGAGCAGAAATTGTTTAGTTTTAAAACGCTAAATTTCCACATTCACTATGAAGTTTACAAGGAAGAATGTGTTGCTGGCCAAGGTTTGGAGGAAATGACTCGAACAATATATAAAAAAGGTCTGGCTAGTGCAAATCTTAATGATATGGTGGAGCGTGTACCTGAATAGCTGCATCTGAATCCAAGTGAAGTCAATAGAAGTGCTCATGCAAGCACTCCCCAAGGTGAGTGTGGGCAGTTCAACCTTTTAAATATTTGAAAATTGCATTATTCACACACAACACAATCCCACTAATCTAATCACTTACTGCGGTGAGGAAAACTAAATGAACACACAATAGCATGGTCTGTGAGAGTTTGGATAAGCAGGGACAGCAGGATTGGACTCTATAGAGGAGAGAATTCAAATGTGCAATTGCATCAGTCCTTCAAATAAATACATACGCATATAATAATTACACACGATACATTGATAGACTCATAGAATTATAGAAGATTAGGGTTGGAAGAGACCTCAGGAGGTCATCTAGTCCAACCCCCTGCTCAGAGAAGGACCAACACGAACTAAATCATCCCAGCCAGGGCTTTGTCAAGCCGGGCCTTAAAAACCTAGAAGGATGGAGATTCCACCACCTCCCTAGGTAACCCATTCCAGTGCTTCACCACCCTCCTAGTGCAATAGTGTTTCCTAATATCCAACCTAGACCTCCACTATTGCAACTTGAGACCATTGCTCCTTGTTCTCTCATCTTCCACCACTGAGAACAGCTGAGCTCCATCCTCTTTGGACCCCCCCTTCAGGTAGTCGAAGGCTGCTATCAAATCCCCCCTCACTCTTCTCTTCTGCAGACTAATAAGCCCAGTTCCCTCAGGCTCTCCTCGTAAGACATGTGTCNCAGGTAGTCGAAGGCTGCTATCAAATCCCCCCTCACTCTTCTCTTCTGCAGACTAACAAGCCCAGTTCCCTCAGGCTCTCCTCGTAAGACATGTGTCCTAGCCCCCTAATCATTTTCGTTGCCAATTTGTCCACATCCTTTCTGTAGTGAGTGGCCCAAAACTGGATGCAGTATTCCAGATGTGGCCTCACCAGTGCCGAATAGAGGGGAATAATCACTTCCCTTAATCTGCTGGCAATGCTCCTACAAATTCAGCCCAATATGCCATTAGCCTTCTTGGCAACAAGGGCACACCGCTGACTCATATCCACCTTCTCATCCACTGTAATCCCCAGGTCCTTTTCTGCAGAACTGCTGCTTATCCAGTTGGTCCCCAGCCTATAGTGGTACATGGGATTCTTCCTTCTTAAGTGCAGGACTCTGCACTTGTCCTTGTTGAACCCCATCAGCTTTCTTTTGGCCCAATCCTCCAATTTGTCTAGGTCACTCTGGACCCTATCCCTACCATCCAGCGTATATACCTCTCCCCCAAGCTTAGTGTAATCCACAAACTTGCTGAGGGTGCAATCTATCCCATCATCCAGGTCATTAATAAAGATTTTGAATAAAACCGGCCCCAGGGCCGACCCCTGGGACACTCCACTTGATGCCAGCTGCCAACTAGACATTGAGGCATTGATCACTACCCATTGAGCCCGACAATCTAGCCAGCTTTCTATCCACCTTATAGTCCATTCATCCAGTCCATACTTTTTTAACTTGCTGGCAAGAATACTGTGGGAGACTGTATCAAAAGCTTTGCTAAAGTCAAGATATATCACATCCATTGCTTTCCCCATATCCACAGAGCCAGTTATCTCATCATAGAAGGCAATCAGGTTGGTCAGGAATGATTTGCCCTTGGAGAATCCATGTTGATTGTTCCTGATCACCTTCCTCTCCTCCAAGTGCTTCAAAATGGATTCCTTGAGGACCTTCTCCATGGTTTTTCCAGGTACTGAAGTGAGGCTGACCGGTCTATAGTTCTCTGGGTTCTCCCTCTTCCCTTTTTTAAAGATGGGCACTATATTTGCCTTTTTCCAATCGTCTGGGACCTCCCCCAATCGCCACGAGTTTTCAAAGATAATGGCCAATGGCTCTGCAATCATATCAGCCAATTCGCTCACCACGCTTGGATGCATTAGATTTGGACCCATGGACTTGTGCATTGGGGGGGGGGGGGCGGCAGACATTACAGTATCCGAGGTAGAAGCCAAACTTGAACAGCTTAACGGTAGTAAATCGGGCGGCCCGGATAATCTTCATCCTAGAATATTAAAGGAATTGGCGAGTGAAATTGCAAGCCCGTTAGCAATAATTTTTAATGAATCTCTAAACTCGGGGGTGGTACCGTATGACTGGAGATTAGCTAATATAGTTCCTATTTTCAAGCAGGGGACAAAAAGTGACCCGGGTAACTACAGGCCTGTTAGTTTAACATCTGTAGTATGCAAAGTCATGGAAAAAAGATTAAAGGAGAGAGGAGTTACTGACCTTGAGGTCAATGGCAATTGGGACAAATTACAACATGGTTTTACGAAAAGTAGATCGTGCCAAACCAACCTGATCTCCTTCTTTGAGAAAGTAACAGATTTTTTAGACAAGGGAAATGCGGTGGATCTAATATATCTTGATTTCAGTAAGGCGTTTGATACGGTACCGCATGAGGAATTACTAGTTAAATTGGAAAAGATGGGGATCGATATGAAAATCCAGAGGTGGATAAAGAACTGGCTAAAGGGGAGACTGCAGCGGGTCGTACTGAAAGGTGATCTGTCAGGTTGGAGGGAGGTTACCAGTGGAGTTCCTCAAGGTTCGGTTTTGGGTCCAATTTTATTCAATCTATTCACTGACCTCGGAACCAAAAGTAGGAGTGGGCTGATAAAGTTTGCGGATGACACGAAGTTGGGAGGTATTGCCAATTCGGAGAAGGATCGGGATATCCTCCAGGGAGATTTGGATGACCTTGTAAACTGGAGTATTAGTAATAGGATGAAATTTAATAGTGAGAAGTGTAAGGTTATGCATTTAGGGATGACTAACAAGAATTTTAGTTATAAGCTGGAAGTAACGGAAGAGGAGAAGGACCTCGAAGTCCTGGTTGATTGCAGGATGACTATGAGTCGGCAATGTGATGTGGCCGTTAAAAAGGCTAATGCGGTCTTGGGATGCATTAGGCGAGGTATTTCTAGTAGAGATAAGGAGGTGCTAGTCCCGTTATACAAGGCGTTGGTGAGACCTCATTTGGAGTACTGTGTGCAGTTCTGGTCTCCCATGTTTAAGAAGGATGAATTCAAACTGGAACGGGTACAAAGAAGGGCCACTAGGATGATCCGAGGAATGGAAAGCCTGTCGTATGAAAGGAGACTTGAGGAGCTCGGTTTGTTTTCCTTAACCAAAAGAAGGTTGAGGGGAGATATGATTGCTCTCTTTAAATATATCAGAGAGATAAATACCAGGGAGGGAGAGGAATTATTTCAGCTCAGTACTAATGTGGACACGAGAACAAATGGATATAAATTGGCAGTCGGGAAGTTTAGGCTTGAAATTAGACGAAGGTTTCTAACCATCAGAGGAGTGAAGTTCTGGAACAGCCTTCCGAGGGAAACAGTGGGGGCGAAAGACCTCTCTGGCTTTAAGATTAAGCTTGATAAATTTATGGAGGGAATGGTTTGACAGGATAACGTGATTTAGTCAATTGGTCAATAACGTGCCATCACTGGTAATTAGTACCGATGGTCAATGTTGGGATATTGAAAGTCTTTTTCCTGAGTGTCTGGCTGGAGAGTCTTGCCCGCATGCTCGGGGTTCAGCTGATCACCATATTTGGGGTCGGGAAGGAATTTTCCTCCAGGGTAGATTGTAAGAGGCCCTGGAGGTTTTTCGCCTTCCTCCGCAGCATGGGGCAGGGGTCGCTTGCTGGAGGATTATCTGCTACTTGAAGTCTTTAAATCAAGATTTTGGGATTTCAACAGCTGAGTCAAGGGAGATAATTATTTCAGGAGTGGGTGGGTCAGTTTTTGTGGCCTGCATCATGCGGGAGGTCAGAGTAGATGATCATAATGGTCCCTTCTGATCTTAATTTCTATCAGTCTATGAGTCTATATCCAGTTTTTCTAAATAGCCCTTAACCTGTTCTTTCACCACTGAGGGCTGCTCACCTCCTCCCCATACTGTGTTGCCCAGGACAGTAGTAGCTTACCTTGTCTGTGAAGACCGAGGCAAAAAAAGCATTGAGTACTATAGCTTTTTCCACATCCTCTGTCACTAGGCTGCCTCCCCCATTCATTAAGGGTCCCACATTTTCCCTGACCTTTTTCTTGTTGCTAACATACCTGCAGAAACCCTTCTTGTTACCCTTCACATCCCTTGCTAGCTGCAACTCCAGTTGTCTTTTGGCCATCCTGATTACACCCCTGCATGCTTGAGCAATATTTTTATACTCCTCCCTAGCCATCTGACCAAGTTTCCACTTCTTATAAGCTTCCTTTTTGTGTTTAAGCTCACCGAAGATTTCACTGGTATAAACAAATACCGCATAGGCAAAAGGGGATTGATTGAATTATAGTTGCCATGAGAACCATAACTTGCTACTTCCTGACTTAGCACATTTAAAATCTCATCCTTAATATCACATCAATTTACATTTTTGTCTTTAATGTATGAGTAGGTGAAAAACGGTTTTACTTTCATAGTCCATTCCAAGGCATACTTCTTCAGCCACTGCACTGTATATTTAATTTTGTTAATTCCTTCAGTAGGTTTAGAGGCACTTGGTTCTCTGAGGATTGTCAAGCAATACTGTCTATATATTCTAAGCATTCATTTAGCTAGTAGCCTAAAAATGCCAATTTTCTAAGAGCAAAGGCAGCCATAAACTACCTGTAAGTTTAGCTGACAGTAGAAGCTCTCAGATTCTGTATTGATGGGTGCAATATAAGTGCTTGGATGGACAGATAAGACAATGAAGAAGGAAAGTAAACAAAGGGCTTTAAAAGGACATTATGAGGAGAGTCAAACTTACCTTCCAGAAGTAAATGATGAGCTTTACATTAGTCTAAAGCTACTGATATTTTATCAGGTAGCAAAATACTTGAACCATAGAACAATCTTAGATTTAGATGTATTAATTGTTTGCAGAACTTGTAGTACTTGTAGTTTTTATTATGAGAGTAGAAGAACTTAGGGGGAAAAGTCATAAGTAAATTCTAAACGAATGATTCAAAACCTGGATATGTCATGGCATCGGGCCATAAAATGATATATGCTATTGTGACTGCATATATAAGCACAGTATTGGAGCTTGCAAGATAGAGGCCAATGCATGATTCAAGTCTACACTAGGATTGTTTGAAGCAGTAATTCCCAACAGTGCCAATCTGGTGGAAGTAACATTTTTGGAAGCTGTGGAACAACCACTGCTCAGGCATTTTTAACCACTCGTCTAGTCCTGCTATGAGCAAGGTTAGACAACAGTGACTAAAAATTCCTAAGCACTGCCTATAGAACAGGTTCCTGTAGAGCTACTATTACTGGAGCAGCAACCGCTGGGAATTACTGATTAAAAAAAAATCAAAAAATCCTAGAGCAGACAGTCTCTGAAATTGGCAGATGGTCTTTGATGCCAGATGTAACCAAAGGAACTGACAATAACTGTACATAAAATTCTGAGTATTCTGTCTTAATTGGTAGAGTAATGTTGAAGCACTGTGCAATGGGGAAGAATCTCCATTTTGACTTACTCTGTATCAGGAAAGGCCATTAATATGATGAATGGGGTCATAAACTTAATTGTCAAAATAACATTAAAAGTCACACAAGGAGAAATTGCAAATTGATAAACAATAGGCATCCTCATTAACTTAGCCTGTTAGGGTTCATTAGAAGAGGCTTTTGATATGAAATATAATCTTGTATTTAGATTTTAAAAAATGTACCACATAATAAAATAGACTTGTTGAATAAAAATTAAACTGTCAATGTTAGCACAGGATTTTTAGAAATATTTGGAGTTTTTTGGATTGCTATTGATCATCAGTGGTGTTTGAAAGTGATTTCTACTTATTAGCAGAGTTATTTGACCACACTATTGACTTTTTATAATCTTACTTGTTGCATATAATGATCAAACAATGTTTGTGTGAATTCTCTATTGATTACAATATTCTACATAGATAAACATAAATTTTGTTTTCAGTGTGCAGAGCTAAGTAAATTTAGAATAATCCAGTTATAGAGACCACTTTTTTATTGTCACAGTACGTTGTCTTATCTGAATGTTTAATTTTCAAATAATTTTATAAAATGTGGAATATAACTTAATTCTAAAAATTAATCTTTTGTCAAGGATTCATATGTCAAAAAGTTTGTATTTGCTAGTATGCCACAATTTCATATTAGAAATTGCAGCTCATCCATTCAAACAAGTTTGCAAATATTTTGAGAATAGTAGTGAGCACAGCTCACTGTTGTTTGTTCCGGGGAGAGTCAGATTATCCATTCTTTGACACTATTAGGATTGTTGCCAGGACAAAACTTTGAGACTTTATTCATTGAAAAAATTGAAAATTTTGACAAAAAATATTGTAATTTTTTTTTTGTTAAAGTTTGACCACTGTATAATAGGGTAGAAAACCAGCCAAAAAATTCTGCAAAAAACATTTACAATTTAAAAAAAATAATGGGCCTGCTAGCACTACTGTCAGATATTTGTGGAAAAGTTTGCAAATCCCAGAAGTTTCAAAACTATTAGCATAAGTCACCATCTGGAAATTCTTGCTGGAAGTTTGCTGTTCTCTGTGTTGTTTGTCAGTTTTTTAGTCATTGCTTTAAAAAGTTTCCATCACCAATCATGTAGCTGTAATAATGATGTAGGTGACTACTCACATTCCAAGAATAGCGTAGTTACAGAACAGCTTTTGCAAAACAACCTTTATGTTGATAATTGTTCACTAAATATTCAGTGAATTTTTTATGAATAACAAATACATTAGTAGAAATGAAGATGTTTGCAAATGGCTTACAAAGAGATAAAAGGGCCTGACCCAAAGTCACACAGGAAGCATACAGCCCTTTGCCCTAGAACACTAAAGAGAAAAATACATGTTACTTCTTTGTTCTTATGTTTATTTTGTGCAGTACTTAGATACATGGCAATAGTCGTGATAGATTAAATGTGGGCCAAATCCTCATGTGGTGTAAATCATGTAGCTCCTTTGAGTTTAATTGAACATTTGTTTAGACCAACTGAACAGCTGGCTCTATAAAGCAAAATATAGATCTATAGCACCCAGGTCTCCTGCAAGTTCTGTGACTCACCGTCATGACTATCCTTCCTCCCTGGAAGAATGCTTACACACCTCTCTTGGAAGTGTGTTCATTTTCTTCAACTCCAGTATATTTGCAGAAGTGCTCCAAAGCAGCTTATGTAATTGTTTGCTTCTATTGACTGACTGAGCCTTGTCTCCCTTCTGCTTTCTGGCATAGTTTAAGGTCACAGTCTGGGTTAAGGATGAGGATTGCCTGTGGTTTAGAAACATCCTAGTAAGGTGTACTCAGGCTTGCTCTCTTAATGATGTTGATTACTTTCGGATTGCGAAAGATAGGAAACAAGACATTCCCTGGACGATGCATGCTCTGAGATCAACTTGGAACTGTGTTGCCGCTTCTATGTTGCCATGCAAGTTCTGGGTTTCACTTTGAAAGCACAATAATGGCATGCTGTGGAGTGTCACTTCAAACTGTAACTAACACACAGTATCAGGTATCAGATGAGGCAGACTGGCAATGCATTATGACCCACACAGTGTAGCTGGTGCAGGAGGCAGCAATATGAAGCAGTTAATTATTTAGCTGAAGAATTCTGATACTGGTGGAGCTCTGCTAGTGCAAAGCCCTCACTGAGCCTTTGCCAGTGTTTCCAGTGTACCCTTTTACACAGGCCACAGAGGGATGTATTATGACTGACATGACACTGTGCATTTCTTCTGCATTGTAGCTTTGACTATTCTGCTGATGTGATCATGAGCAATAATTTACTTTGCCAATATGTTCTTGGTTTCTCATTTATTTCATGCAGCCTGTGATGCTAGGGTGGCCAACTTTCTAATCACACCAACCTGAAAACCTTGCCTTGACCCCTGCCCCTTCTCTGAGGTCCCGCCCCCACCCACTTCATCCCCCTCCCTTCGTTGCTTGTTCTCCTCCACTCTCACTCACTTTCACTGGACTGCAGCAGGGGGCTGGGATGCGGGAGGGGGTGAGGGCTTCAGCTGGGGGTGCGGGGTCCGGGATGGAGCCAGAAATGAGGCATTCAGGGTGCAGGAGGGGGCTCTGGGCTGGGGGAGGGGGTTGGGATGTGGGGGAATGTTAGGGCTCCAGCTGGGGGTGCAGGCTCTGGGGTGGGACTGGGAATGAAGGCTTGAGGTGCAAAAGGGGGCTCTGGGCTGGGGCCAAGGTGTTTGGAGTGCAAGAGTGGGTATGGGCTCTGGCTGAGAGTGTGGGCTCTGGAGTGGGGCTGGGGATGAGGGATTTGGGTTACAGGAGGGGGCCAAGTGCTGGGGTAGGAGGTTGGGATGTGGGAGGTGGCTCAGGGCTGGGGCATGGGGTTGGGGTGCAGGAGGGGGTGCAGGGTGCGGGCTCCAGGAGGGAGTTTGGATGTGGGAGGAGGCTCAGGGCTGGGGCAGGGTATTGGGGTGCAAGAAGTAGTGAGGGATGTGGGATCTGGGAGGGAGTTAGAGTGTGGGAGGGTGTTCCAACCTGGGGTAGGGGGTTGGGGTGTGGGAGGGGGTTCGGGGTGCAGGCTCCAGCCAGGTGGCGCTTACCTCGGGAGTCTCCCGGAGGTGGCTGGCATGTCCAACTCCTAGGCAGAGAGACCAGGGGGCTCTGCACGCTGCCCCCGCCCACAGGAGCCACCCCCACAGCTCCCATTGGATGCAATTCTTGGCCAATGGGAGCTGTAGAGCCGGCACTTTGGGCGGGGGCAGTGCATGCAGCCCCTGTGGTCGCCAGTGTGCCTAGGAGCTGGACATGCCAGCCATGTCCGTGAGACGCATGGAGCCAGGGCAGGCAGGGACCCTGTCTTAGCCCCACTGTACCACCAACTGGACTTTTAGCAGCCAGTCAGCAGTGCTGAATAGAGCCGCCAGGGTCCCTTCTCAACCGGGTGTTCCAGTCAAAAACCGGACGCCTGGCAACCCTATGTGATACATATCCCTAAAAGTGAAAAAATTGAGCTTTTGGGAGGAACATTTGGTTCTTTTTACATTGTTTTTGCAAAGGCTTATTTAGAGCGTGGTTTGATCTGGATGCAGCACAAGTACTTTGCTCTGGCAGAAGGAACACTGGGGCTGCAGTCTAAGTAGCATTTTCATAGAGCAGAATTCACTTGCAACAGACATGCTTCATTGGAGAAATTGAGCCTTCACTTATGCACATACCAGATGACATGCACACTCACTTGACTAGTGAGAACTACTACTATGCCCAAGTGTTGGAATTTATACCTGATCCCTGTGTGTTATGGTGCTGCAATTTCTATCACTTATGTATGCACAAGTGACCTACCTGCACATGCAGGTCTTAGCCTCTTTAAATCAAGTGTTAAAAGTTTGCTCCTGGCAATTACAGATGCATGTATGTTCACACACAATTGTGTACATTCAATGTGGAAGCCCAGTTAAAGTGTCTTTTGAAAATTAATCCTTTCAGCCAAGTGTCTTGTGACCAAAAAGGTAGTATATCAGGGTAATTTAAAACAATACTGCATAAAAACAGAGCCTGGTGGTTTTTCAATGTCATGTTTGTATTGCGCTTAAAATAGCAAAAATTACTGCTTTTTCTCCTATTTCTGTTCATTTCCCATTGACGACAGTGCTCACCCTTTGTATCTGAATCAATTAGCGTCAAATGAGTTCCACTTTCAATTCTTAGAGATTAGTCTACTTTTTTCTATTAAAATCTTATGTTCTTGTTCATCATATTTCCCCCAAAATTTAGAATTTCTGATTTATACAGAAGTTACATAGGCCTACATGTTTTGGTCATACAGTACTAAATGTAAATACATACGGTCCATTCTACAGGTTTGAAGCCTGTAAAATCTGTAATCTAATTAATGATTGTAATGAAGCATATAGAGAAGTGGTTCTCAATCTGTGGTCTGCAGACCCCTTGTGGTCCTCAGACTATGTCTAAGGGGTCAGCTAAAGACTTAGACTGAAAACTGACTGAACAGAATTCAACTATATATATATATATATACAGGAAACAGATTTCCAAAGGGGTCCACACCTCCATTCCAAATTTATTAGGGGTCTGCAAATTAAAAAAAGGTTAGGAACTACTGCCATAGAGTATTAAAAGGCAAAGAGATACAATACATACTTTACATGTTTCCAAATTCACAAGGTTTCTTTATTTCTAAAGAAGTTCTCAGAATGTCCCTGTAGTTTCATTTGCTGGTGTTTCTCAATAGAGAGACCCTGTTTTCCAGGTTCTTGGAGAAGAGTCTTTTTATGAAGGGAGCAAGTACTTTCGGGGTCCTGGGAAGACCATGTGTTACTGAAGCAAAGAAAAGCAGTAACACACACAATACATTTGCGAAGTTTTAAGAAAAGCAAGATGAGTATGAGCTTTCCTGGGAGCTTTTCAGCATCACTTACATTGATATTTCAGTATTCATACAGCACTTATACTGATGTCATAAACTGAGCGGTTTGGTATGACATAATTCTAGCCTCTTTGAATTAGTGTTGGCAGTTAGATTACTATTATTGATAACGCCTGCAAGCAGGGAACCATTAAGGTGTCATATACTTAGCAACTTAATATGACATAATACTAACCTTTCAAATTTAGTCATTGCAGTTAGGTTGTATCCCAAGGGTCCCTCTGTAAATATAAGCATAGAATGCAACTTTTCTAAGAATTGCCAAATTATTTATACTCAGCAACACATAGTTTACTGTTCTGGTAGCATTTTTTATAGAAATATTTTCCTTTCTGTTACTTTAACTGGAAAAAATACAAGTGAAAATAATAATAAAAAAAGAAACTTCATATTGTATTTAGGGATGATTAAATGATAAACATGGATAAAATAAGAATCAACCCAAACTGAAAATAGTCTGGTGCTATGAAAAACTTTGGTTAGGCTAAATGATATAACCAGAAATCAAACTTATGAAAATAAAGACAACCAACATACATAATTTAACATATGCACATCTTGGTGTTAATAGGTATAGCAAGATTTGCATATGAAGAGTGAATGTAATTAGGATTGTTTGACATGAAAAAGAGAAGAATTGCATTTTAATAGTTTACAAATTGAAGGTCACTGAGTGAGATGGAATGGGTTGTTTTTTTGCACATGGTTGTGAATCCAAATATAAGGAAGCTCAATTGATTGTTGTTTTTGTACTTTATGCTGAGAATAAGAAGTATGGAAGGTCAGGGCTGGCAGGGCAGTTAGCAAGTTAATGAGCATTAATATACTAAGGGCCAGATTTTTAAAAGGTATTTAGGTGACTAAAAATGCAGACAGATGCCTAGTGGGATTTTCAACAGTGCCTAGGCACCTAACTCCCACTGACTTAAATACCTAAATACCTTTAAAATCTGGCCCTAAAACTTGAAGTCATTCTTTAGAGTTAAGTAGGCAGTAAGTTTGGTTTGGTTTGGTTTTATAAGTGCTTTCACATCTACAGAGAGAGTTTTGAAAGTGCTCTGCACTGGCCTCACTCTGCTCCTGTTGAAGTGTTTAAAAACTTCCATTGACTTTAATAGAAGCTGAACACTTTTGAAACCCCCACTTCTAGTGTTTTAAGGGACTTGTGTTACCTTTGTTACTGTACTTTGCCTGCTTTCTTATTCTCTTTAGCTTATGTGGGTTATATATTAGGAGAAACTTTCTATCTGTAGGGTAGTTGAGCTCTGGAGTAGGTCATGGAGTCCCCATCAATGGAAGCTTTTAAAACAAGTTTGGACAAACACCTGTCAGGGATAGTCTAGGTTTACTTTGTCCTGAAGAGTGCAGGGGGTTGGACTTGATGACTTCTCCAGGTCTTCCCAGCCTGACATTTTTGTGGTTCTATGTACTGGAGTCACTCTACAAAAGACAGACCAAAAAGTTTCTTGGCCAGCTTCAGAACTGGGACTGCATAGAAGCAGCCAAGCATTCATGCTACAGCATCACAGAGCAGGCAATGCATTATCAAAACCACTGCAGGTAACTTAGCTGTGAAAGAATTGGTAAGCAGCAGGCAGAGCCAACCAAACATGAATTTCTAAGGGCATCACACAAAGCTTTAAAGAGCCAGGGCAAGTCAAGCAAGAGTATGCAGATAGCAGCAAGCATCCACTTGGGATCTAGTGTCATCAGGGCAGGCAACAGCAACAGCCAAACAGACAAGCAGTAGGCATTAAAGCCAAAAGGATAAGCCAAGCAGTGGGCAGCACTACAGGTACTAGCCAGCCTAGTGACAATAGCAAGTGGTCATGAGGCAAAAACATCTGTGCAGGATTTGGAAGCAGACAATGGAGATTCACAATGTTGCTTGGCAGCATCAGAGGAGTAGCCAACAGAGGAGTCAGAAGTAAAGGCATAGAAAGATTCTTTTCTTAAATAGCAAGTAAAACTGAAATGAATAAATAGTCTGCTGTTGTGTTCACCTGATGACTATTGGTGTTGCTCTCCTGCTATCTTTTCCATCTGCTTTGAATTCATTTCCAAAGTTTACCCTCTTAAAAAAGTAATTCTTAATTTAAGGAAAAGATTAACAAATAGAAGACACACATTTTTGTTGGGTTGTGAGCAATTAGAGCATAATGGGGGGGAAAAGAGATCTTGCCAAATCATTTTAGAATATGTGTAAGTCCTGAGGAGCATATTACATTTTTAATAGGTTATTTCTTGAGAAATGTGCCATTTTGATTAATGGGTGTTTTCCTGAACTTCAGGATTTGGCCCAGAATAATGAAAACAATATTGAAGAGAATAAATATAGTTACCAATATTATTGTGCATTAGCTGTGTAAACAAATCCAGTTCCAAAACAATCACTTCAAAGTAGACTATTTACCCTCCTCCCGAATAACATCCTATATGGGCCAGGGAGGGAAACTAGCCCTTAGGAGCAGAGGAATCGCCTCAGCTGGAACCTTCGGGGAGCAACTGAGAATGAATTTCCCAGGGTGAAAGCACAGCTGGACCCTCTTGTCCACCATCCCAATAGACCTGAATTGGCCAGGATCCCCCTCACCTCCAGGGCGAGAGGCCTCAAGTAGCCTCGCTGTCAACTCATGAACTGGGCTACAACTTAAGGGAAATGCAAGCTTCCAAGAATGGAGCCACCCCCCACAAAGAAACTACCCCTCTGGCTGGAGCTGAAAGGAGCAGAACACTAGTGAGATGGGTGTGCCAACAGAGAGGCCCTTCTGTTCTTCCCTAAATCTGTTGTATAAATATATTGTATATTTAACATAATTGTGTAAAATACAAACAGTTGTAAGGCACTACTGTATCTATAGTACTAGCAGAAACAGAGTACGCTCTTCTTCTTCGGGCCACTGCTTCAGTCAGACCCTTCTTTCCATGTCCGCCTCTCCCTCCCCCGCCCCCTCCCCCAAAGCCATTTGGCATGACTGCACAGGGAACTGTGAATGCATGACAGACACGCGGGGTCCGTATTATGCTTTCCAGCTTTATCTGGCCATATTGCTACACTTACAGACTAACCAGTGCTGGCTGGAAAACAAGAGACAAACTTTTTTCAACATTTTGTCCCAGTTGTGGTGAAAAAATTCATTCACATTTTGAATTTCAATATTTTTTACAAGCTTGAAAACAAATTGAGTGGGACAGACAGGCATCTTCTTTAAACATCAGTGATAGCTGATATATTTCAAATTATCAAAGTCTCTTTAAGGTTTATGAAATCACATTAAGTAATTAGTAAGGGGTGTTTGAAATTTTTCTATCAAAGCTGTTTTTTAAACAGAAAATTGGGTTTTCAACTGTACAACATTTTTCATGAAAAGAGACTGTTTTCTGGGAAAAGTTTGGCTTTTTGTTGAAAAATTGAACACCTGTAAACTGAATTTTTTTAGCTGAAAACTGAACATTTTGATTTAGATATGCCACCACAATGCCTTATAGGAGTGGTAGTGTCAGTGCCTCAAGCCTCAATTCTCCTCTAAGGGCCAGACTCTCGGATGGATTTGATCACCCAAAATACACTGTAGCCATGGAAATCTCATGCAGCACTGCAGTGGCTCACCAAGAGGGAAGACCATGATGGATCTCAGGGGTTGTAGTCCAGCCAGAGAGCCTGGTCCACAGATGAGAACAGGTCCATGAAGCACCAAAACTGCAACTCCTATGAGGCATCATGGTGGCATTTCCAAATTGAAATTTTCAATTTGCTATTTTTTGCTTAAACATTGACATTTTCTGAGCTCTAATAATTAGACTTATTATTTAGCCTCTGTCCAAACAAAGAATAGACAACTCTGTAGAGATTACAATAAGCCACTTTATGGTATGGAGTCACAGGGAGTTTATTCATTGAAGTCAATCAGAGTAGGTTTGGACACTAGGGACATGTCTACACAGCAACTAGACATGCATGGTTGGCCTGTGCCAGCCAACTTGGGCTTGAGGGGCTGTTTAATTCAGTGTAAACATCTGGGATTGGGCTGGAGCCCAGGATCTAGGACACTGCAAAGTGGCGGGGGTCCCAGATCTTGGGCTCCAGCCCGAACCCAGACCTCTACACAGCAATGAAACAGCCACGCATCCTGAATCCTGTGAGCCCAGGTCAGCTGGCACATGGCAGCCATGGGTGTCTAGTTGCTGTGTAGGTGTCTTTTATCATTCTTTCCAAATACACAGGATACAGCCTTCTATGCCAGTATACAGTAACTCAAGTCCATGATACAGAACAAGGTGGGCCAGTACAAAGAGAAACAGACTTACAAAGAATGTAGACCATATTTAGAGGATAGGAGACTGTTTCCTGAAAAGCAATGACTCTGAAGAGGACTAAATGGGAATATTGAACAGGACAGCAGTGTCATACTGTCTGGAGTGGCTCACGACCATGGGTGTCTACCTCGGGGCAGACTGTCAAAAACAGGACAGACACGCCAAAGTGGTGGTGTGTTCTATAATTGGATTTCATCAAGTCAATAACAACTGTGAACTCCTGGATCATTATACCAGTCCTACCATGAAGTCACACACAGTCCCATTACATGCTCCCAACTATCTTGTGACCCAGAAAAACTGGACAGTGATAAATGGTCACTTACACCACAAATCACACCACATTCAGGTTGCTTTCAGTCCCCAGAGATCTGTCACTTACCCCCAGATCATTTGGTTCCCTAGATCTTACACCAAAGACAAATTCTGTAGCCAATCCTATCTAAAGGTTTATTAATTAGGAAAAAGGAATGAGAGTTATTTATAGGTTAAAGCAAGCAAATATATACATACAAATGAGTTGTCATCTAAATCCTAAGAGTGACAGAGTTGTAGTGATCCGTCTATTCCAAGTGTCTTTCAGGGCAGACCCAGGAAGCAGCCCCTGTGAATCTCTGGCTTCAGTTTAGAGTCTCTGACCCTTCAGTGTTCAATGAGCCAAAAAGATGGAAAAATTTCCTGTGGCTTTGTTTATTTCCTTCCTTCAGCTTTCAAACCCACATTTCCTTTCACATAGCATTTCCCAGGTGGGAGAGGGCCATTAACCAATCCTTTGTATCGTGATGGTCCTTGATGACTCATCTGATTTTGATAGTCTTGGATGGGCTCGGGTGGGGGATGGGGGCAATTGCCCTGCCTAAATTCACAAGTTCAGAGCAAATATTTTCAAAGTTATAAAGCAAAACTTACATATTTTGTTATAAGAATGAATACAGGCATTGCAAGTGAGATTAATGCATGCAGCAATTAAAGCATTTCATAGATTCTAAACACTAAATACATTCTTATAAGACTAATATCTATTTTGAGCAAAACTAACATACAGGTGAACTGCTCTGGTCTCCAGCTATGAGTTTGTCAGTTCTTAGTTTTTGCCTGCAGTCTGGGCAAGAGCTGGTATCTGGGTGTCCAGCATCACAAGTAGAATTTCCTCTGTATATAGGACTGTTGTGTCTAGTTTCTGGAGTCCACATTTTAAAACGGATGTTGAAAAATTAGAAAGGGTTTGGAAGACAGAACAGGGGTTCTCAAACTGGGGGTCTGGACCCTTCGGGGGTCGTGAGGTTATTACGTGGGGGGTCGCGAGCTGTCAGCCTCCACCCCAAATCCCACTTTGCCTCCAGCATTTATAATGGTGTTCAATATATAAAAAAGTGTTTTTAATGTATAAGGGGGGTCTCACTCAGAGGCTTGCTATGTGAAAGGGGTCACCAGTACAAAAGTCTGAGAACCCCTGAGCTAGAAGAATGTTTTTAAGTCTGGAAAATCTGCCTTATACTTAAAATGCTTAGGCTTATCCAAGAGAAAGTTAAGAGGTGGTTTGTCCCGGGTCTGTAAGTACCTGTATAAGGAGAGCCCTTATAGTAAGTATAGATCATTTTAATCTAGCAGACAAAAGAATAACAAATGCCTAGAAGTTAAAGCTAAAAATATTCAGATCAGAAATGAGGTGCACACTTTTAATGGGTGAGGGTAATTAGCCATTGGAAACACTTACCTAGGATAATGGAGGATTCTTTTATCACTTGAAAATGTTTACATCAGAAATGGATGTCATTGTAAAAGGTATGTTCTAGCTCAAACAGTAGCTAGGAATTATGGGGTGAAATTCTGTAGCCCAGATTATACAAGAGTTCAGACTGTCTGATTTTAGGCTTAAAATCTATTAATATAGACGTCACGCACAACTTCCTTATGGTGTGCCAAGCTTACTAGTGCTTGTAATAGTGCCCTCATATCCAGGATGTTATCAGAATGATAATATTGTCAAAAGCAAGCTTAATGAAAAGAAATGCAGTTATATGAAGCTAGCTTGGCAGAGGCTCCACATCCTCACCAAAGATCCTTCTAGAATTACTAGGATTATACACACTCAGGTTTTTNGAGCTGGTATCTGGGTGTCCAGCATCACAAGTAGAATTTCCTCTGTATATAGGACTGTTGTGTCTAGTTTCTGGAGTCCACATTTTAAAACGGATGTTGAAAAATTAGAAAGGGTTTGGAAGACAGAACAGGGGTTCTCAAACTGGGGGTCTGGACCCTTCGGGGGTCGTGAGGTTATTACGTGGGGGGTCGCGAGCTGTCAGCCTCCACCCCAAATCCCACTTTGCCTCCAGCATTTATAATGGTGTTCAATATATAAAAAAGTGTTTTTAATGTATAAGGGGGGTCTCACTCAGAGGCTTGCTATGTGAAAGGGGTCACCAGTACAAAAGTCTGAGAACCCCTGAGCTAGAAGAATGTTTTTAAGTCTGGAAAATCTGCCTTATACTTAAAATGCTTAGGCTTATCCAAGAGAAAGTTAAGAGGTGGTTTGTCCCGGGTCTGTAAGTACCTGTATAAGGAGAGCCCTTATAGTAAGTATAGATCATTTTAATCTAGCAGACAAAAGAATAACAAATGCCTAGAAGTTAAAGCTAAAAATATTCAGATCAGAAATGAGGTGCACACTTTTAATGGGTGAGGGTAATTAGCCATTGGAAACACTTACCTAGGATAATGGAGGATTCTTTTATCACTTGAAAATGTTTACATCAGAAATGGATGTCATTGTAAAAGGTATGTTCTAGCTCAAACAGTAGCTAGGAATTATGGGGTGAAATTCTGTAGCCCAGATTATACAAGAGTTCAGACTGTCTGATTTTAGGCTTAAAATCTATTAATATAGACGTCACGCACAACTTCCTTATGGTGTGCCAAGCTTACTAGTGCTTGTAATAGTGCCCTCATATCCAGGATGTTATCAGAATGATAATATTGTCAAAAGCAAGCTTAATGAAAAGAAATGCAGTTATATGAAGCTAGCTTGGCAGAGGCTCCACATCCTCACCAAAGATCCTTCTAGAATTACTAGGATTATACACACTCCGGTTTTTTTATGACAGGTTTCAGAGTAGCAGCCATGTTAGTCTGTATCAGCAAAAAGAACAGGAGTACTTGTGGCACCTTAGAGACTAACAAATTTATTTGAGCATAAGCTTTCGTGGGCTACAGCCCACTTCATCGAATGCATAGAATGGAACATACAGTAAGAAGATATTTATACATACAGAGAACATGAAAAGGTGACAGTACCCATACCAACTGTAAGAGGCTAATTAATTAAGAGAAGCTATTATCAGCAGGGGAGAAAAACTTTTGAAGTGATAATCAAGATGGCCCATTTCGGACAGTTGACACAAAGGTGTGAGGATACTTTAACATGGGGAAATAGATTCAATTAGTGTAACGACCGAGCCATTCCCAGCCTCTGTCTTTCAGAATTGTCCTGAGGAAACAGAAGTTACTGCTAACAAAATAATCTCCAGGAGTGGCCAAATGAGACACCACTCATGGTAGATTGTGCAGATGTATGAAATATGATTGTGTGTGCTCTCTGAGTTCCACTGGACACCTTGAGCTTGTCTCCCCCCTCACATGGGCTCTGCTAGGCTTCATTGTGTTGGCTCTTGATTTAAGTAAACAAAATAAGAGGTGAAATCTCCCAAATGCCACCCATCTGTGGAAATAAAATGAAATGTCACTCAGTCAGTTGTGGATCTGTGACCCTCCTTTTCTTTTCATGGATGAGGAATGAAATAAGAGTTAATTTCTTCTGCTTAACAATCTGTTCCGCATTATATTTAGCTGTGGCACTGAGTATATTTCCCAGACCCAAAGAAGAGCTCTATGTAAGTTTGAAAGTTTATCTCTTTCACTAACACAATTGAGTCCAATAAAAGATATTACCTCACCCATCTTCTCCCTCTAATATCCTGGTAGTAACATGTTACAATAGCACTGCAAACATGTAACAATGTTGGCAATTAAATTATCATTACTGGGCATCTGAGTTAACATCACATTAAGATGAATGGGGCATCACTCCTTTCAAAGTTTATTGTCCCAGGCTCTCTGCAGATTCAGGCAACATCCCAGTATTACGCTTGGTTTACATTTTACAGGTTTTCTCCATCATTATAACAGAGGCTTACTTTTCTTAATGAAAGAGGACAAGATATGAATGTGTACCAGCCCATTCTGAACCCTGCTCTTCTGTAGGCATTCCTCTGAAATCCTAGAAATATTTTCACTTCTGTTCTTTTTTTTAGTGCTTCACTTTCAGACTGTGTAGCCACAGTATAGCCTTGATCTACTTTTTTTTCCCCTCTGAGAGAGGATACTTTTTGTTTTCATTTGTGCACAGGACATGTGAACATGGCTGAAGAGAGGTGAGGAAGAAGGCATTTAGAACCGACCTTTCAAAATCCTTTTTTTTTCAGTTGACATAGACTGGTTGTATTAAACAGCCTAGCAGTGGGAGTTTGAGTCTTCTTACATATACACAATGGTCACCATTAAATTTTAAGGTTGTCATTAACTGTGTGTCGGGGACAATAGGTCTCAAACGCTGCTCCCCAGGGCTCCTTAATGCTAGTAAGCACCAGGCTACTATCCAGGCACTTGCTAACTATTGCCAGAACATGAGCTGAATTCCACCAGAGGACCCCAGTCTTGGACTGCAATTGGCCAAATGATGGGGTTCCTTATTGGTTCATAGCTTCTATATAAACCCAGCACAGGAACAAGAAGTTGTCCAGGCAACTGGGTTCTCTTTGCCGTAGAGTTCTTCCCCTTTGATGCCTGCATGAGCTGCTGATCTCCTGGTAACCTGACCCTGCCTGTCTCCTGACTTTCCTTCTTGCCTGACTTGGACTCAGACCTCCTGGTAATCTGACCCTGTCTGTCAGGGCCATCCCCAGCCATTTTGGTGCCCTATGCAGCAGCCCATGGGTGTGTGTGGGGGGGGGCCCCAGGCCTCCGTGGGGAGGCAGGAGCAGGCTTGGGGGGCATGGGGGAAACCACCCCCCAGCACGAGCCAGCGGAGCGGAGTGGGTTGAGGCTGGGTCGCTTCACTTCCTGCCTCCCAGTGAGTGCAGGGCAGGCCTGACCCCACACTCATGTGGCGGTGGGAAGTGGAGTGACCCAGCCTCAGCCCGCTCCACTCTGCTCCCCTGGCTCCCAGCCTTTGGGCTTGGGGGGGCAGGGCGGAACCGCCCCCAAGCACTCACCGGCGGTGCGGCTGGGAGCCGGCGGCACAGAGCGGGCTGGGGCTGGGTTGCTCCACTTCCCGCCGCCCGTGAGTGCAGGCCTGACCCCTGCTGCAGCCCTCAGTGGAGTGGGGCTGGGGCAGAGTAGGGGCGGGGGCTTTGGGGAAGGGGTGGAATGGGAGTGGGGCTAGGGTGGAGCAGGGGCAGGGGCCATGGGGAAGAGGTGGAGCAAGGGCTGGAGCAGCATGCAGCTGCGTAGGGCACCAGGAAATTTGGGCACCAAATTTCCTGGTGCCCTACACAGCTGCGTACTTTGCGTGTGGGTAGGGACGCCCTGCTGTCTGTCTCCTGACATCTGATTCTTGGTTTTCCCTCTGATCAGTCTTGGGCTCTGATCTCCTGGTCACCAGTCTCTGCCTATCATGTGCTATGACCACTAGGTCAGACTGCCCATGTCCTGGTTGTGACACTGTCAGCTTGAGCAAGTCATTTTTCCTATTTGGGCCTCAGTTTCCCCACCTGTTAAATGGGGTTGATGCAACTTACTCACCACTGTAAAGCACATTTCTATAAATGGAAACAAATACTATATAAGAGCCAAGTATGAATATTTTAATGTGAACTGCTGTACTGTATTTGCACATTCCCTTTGCCTATGCTTTTAGATAAATGGATCAAAAAAGATATGTAGACATAAAGCCGTGGAGCTTTACACTTCTACTGTATCTGTGGGTGATCTTCTGTACTGCAGAGAGAGTTCCACAGTACTAAATAGTTCTCTTCAAAAGATCCTCTCTCCGTGCAGAACTGGGGGGAAATGCCGAGGATCCATCCAACACATTCAAAGGGGTCTGTTAAAACAGAATTAATACAAACATATTTACTTTTGAAATTAACATGGATGGATGGCACATTCAGCTAACAAAGCATGTGTATGAGAGAACTGAAAGGAACAAATACGGGCATGCAGGAAATGGAGAAATCCAAGTTTCTTTATTTTAGCTACAATCAAGACAAAAAACTAAGAGTACTCTTCTGTCAGGCATTGGTAGATTAAAGTGGCCCATCCACATCATACTTTACTTGAAGTGCTATTTTGGATCCATTAAACCGTTTGAGTGGGATTTGTATCTCTTCACAAACTTTCCTGACAACAGCATTTTTATATTCAATACAGGTATCTTACTATCTCATAAGAATGAGCCCCCAGAGTTTAGTTGTTAGTAAAATTTGGTGAGCAGGAACTGAATTTTGTAGATTCCCCAAGATTAGGGGCTGGCAAATCTGAATAAATTCTGACTTGAATTGGTTTTTTTATGCTTGGAATAAGTATGCCAACTCCCATAAAACTTCTGAAATGTAGTCACCCTTGGAATTGATTGTACCAGTCACTGAATTCTAGCACTACACTACCTGTCAGTTTTTAGAAAAGGAAGTGAAGAATAACATCTCCTCGTAAAACTAGAACAGCAATTTTAGGTTTACATGTTGTAATTACCCATCTGTAGCGGGGTGCTCCCCCGCTCCTGCTCTGAAGGGCCTAAGACAGCCCTGAGACAGGGCTGGGGCAAGGGGAAAAGCCTGGGCTGATTGGGGAAGCAGCCGCAGCTGGGCCACACCCCAATCAGGCCCAGCTGGTCCCTATAAGAGGCTGCGAGCCAAAAGCCCAAACAGTCTCTCTCTGCATTCAGAGAGAGACGGGCCTGGCTGCAGGAAGCTAGAGACAGGGTGCCTAGAGTGAGGCAGGGCTGGGGAAAGGCAGAGGAGCCTGGGAGCTCTAGCCTGGANCTGAATTCTAGCACTACACTACCTGTCAGTTTTTAGAAAAGGAAGTGAAGAATAACATCTCGTAAAACTAGAACAGCAATTTTAGGTTTACATGTTGTAATTACCCATCTGTAGTGGGGTGCTCCCCCGCTCCTGCCCTGAAGGGCCTAAGACAGCCCTGAGACAGGGCTGTGGCAAGGGGAAAAGCCTGGGCTGATTGGGGAAGCAGACGCAGCTGGGCCACACCCCAATCAGGCCCAGCTGGTCCCTATAAGAGGCTGCGAGCCAAAAGCCCAAACAGTCTCTCTCTGCATTCAGAGAGAGACGGGCCTGGCTGCAGGAAGCTAGAGACAGGGTGCCTAGAGTGAGGCAGGGCTGGGGAAAGGCAGAGGAGCCTGGTAGCTCTAGCCTGGAAACACCCAGGCTGCAGGGCCTTGTCCAAGGCCCCAGAAAGGCACTGGGTTCCAGAGAGGGGCAGCAGGTCCAACCCCAACCTAGCCTATGGTGAGTGGCTGACACTGCAGTCTGCCCGAGGGCACGGGGGCTAGTTGGAGACTGGCAATAGCCTACGGCTGAGGCAAGGTGGGGATAGTGGGTGGAGGGTTCCCCTGGGAGGGGGGAGACCCAGAGAAAGGGGCACCGGGGTCCTGGGAGGGACCCGGGCCAGTGGCAGCCGGATCACCAGCCTGAAGAGGGCGCTCCAGATGCTGGAAGAGCTAATTCCCAGGACGACCAGCAGGAGGCGCCGCAGGGGTGAGTCCGAGCTCCCTTACACGATCATGGTATTTTGCCAGGACATCAGTGTTAGCAGTCCTGATTTTTTTTTTTTAAAGTGGCACAAGAGATAATAGGTGGTTAGGGTTTAAAAATCTGTCTACATTTGGCCTTCTTAAAGCAGTAAAGTTCTCCCTGCCACCAGGTTGAGGCTTTGATTGAGTACTCATGCAGGGGGAAGAGTGCCACCTGCTGAATCATCAGCCTCACTTCCTGCAGTTTCCATTCAAGCACAGCTTAGCTTACAAGATTTGATGTGGGCACAGCCCCATGTTCTATGGATGCATACACGACTTAATTGTCTGCTCTGTGAGTTACAGTGGTGGTTTGCCAGATGAGATTATTGGGCTTGTGTAGAGTTGTTCACATTCTTCTTTCACTAAAATCATCTCTCTCTCGTNCCCCCCCCCCCCCCCCCCCCCACCACACACACACACTTATGTGGTAGCATGAGCCTGTCTGTTTGTCCTGCTTTTCTTAGCATGAAAAATTAAATTGTAAGTTTTCTGGGGCAGGGGCTCAGAGCCTCAGGGTGAAAGGGTGATTCAGTTTCCATTAGTACCAATAGTGGAACCTTTTATTATCTGAAAAAAAAATTCTATCTAGACTGACACCATCAAGTTATTACATATAGGTCACTAAACAACCATCAAGATGATAGTACTTTTTTTATCATCATTAACCTCAACATCATTTTCAATTTAAGCAATTTAGAAATGTGTGCGTCTTAACAATCCTCAGAACCATGTGTAGTACCTTGTACTTTGATTTCTTCTAGCTGTGTTTCTAGCGAGAACTGCAAATGTGTATGAAAATCAGATGTATATCACAGCTGAATATTTTAATACCTATACTTTACTTTAATAGGAAACTATTCCTGAACAATTAAAATGATGGGCCTTATTCCCTTTTACACCACTATGGCAGAGTAGAGTTGCTTTACAGTGCATGTAAATGAAAATCCAGGGCAAAGTATAGTGGTACTTGTTTCTAAAGGTGCTTTGCTTACCATATTGCCTCAAATATATGCAAACTATCTAATCTTCAGATTCTGAGATACATTTTCAAATGTCAACATATAAATTCTGCTTGCGAAATATCTGCACAACAGGTAACTGGTTTGTGAACTTTACAAACAGGTAATTGGTCACAAAACAGCCATTATGGATGCAAACCAAATAAATGCACATGCAAAAAGAATCTTGTAGGTGGTAGCTATTTGTAAGTGCTGTTACCTGTTCTGGAAGTGTTAATTTTTGTGTGCACACTTTCATATTCCGTGGCCACAATTTGGATGATAATTTTTACATTAGTCTATAATATAATGCATACACCTGTATCCTCATTATTTAGAGTTAAATAATGATGAATTTTAAAATTATCCTTGTCAGCTTCATAAAATATTGTATAGGAAGAGAGAGGTCTGATATTGAATTTCACTTTGGAAATCATTGAACTTGACCACAAAACAGAGCTTAAATTATTGAGAAAAGACCGAGAGGAGCTACACCCTCCAGATGCTTGTAAAACCCTCACTCAACTGCTTTTCAAACCTTTTTGATATTTTCATTCATTATGACTAATTGTCATTACCAGCAAAACTACCCCCACACCTACACTATCACCCTATTAATCTCCCTTTGTGGTTACCTACAGGGGTCAGATTGAGCAGAGAAAATGGAGCTGCAGCCTGCTGCTTTCACAGTCACTGCCTTGTGCAGTCTTTTTGAGCATTGCTCCAACTCTGTCCCTTCAGTTCTGACAAAAAATCATATAGGTCTTCTGGGAATGTAATTGCTTATTGAAGATCTAACTAATTAACATTTCTTTCTGCCACTGAACCCTGTCTCCACAGAGTCTACTTCCTGCTTTTTCATCCTTCAGAACTCATCTGATTATTGACATACATTTTAGTTCTATATTAGGAAAACCAAGAATGTTTTTGACTGTGAGAAACTTGTAATCTGCAAAACTGAATCTCTCCTTTCTACCTCACTCTCATCTCATCATAAAGGGAGAGAGGGGGATTGTGTCCGCCAGACTTGGCTGAAGCTGTGAACTTGTATTTTACATAGTACATGGCATTTTTATGTTGACTGTTTCATCAGTGAAGAGTGTCTTTGCTCAGTAAACTCAGTACAGATTATCTCTCTCTGCCTTTAGCCAAAATAGAGAGAGAACAGGTTTAAAGAATATTTAGAGAAGTTAAATGTATTCAAGTCAGCAGGGCCTGATGAAATTCATGCTAGGGTACTTAAGGAACTAGCTGAAGCAATCTCAGAACCGTTAGTAATTATCTTTGAGAACTCATGGAGGGATGGGTGAGGTCCCACAGGACTGTGTAGTTTTGAGCAAAGAAGACTGATCAGGGACATAACAGTCTTCAAAGATGTTTAAATTCTGATATAAAGAGGATGGTGATCAACTGTTCTGCAGCTCCAAAGAAGTTTTGACAAGAACTATTCTGCTTTATCTGCTACTCCTGAGAGAATTGTGCACCAAAAATAAAAATAAAAATTCTGCAAATGTTGTCAATAAATAAATGTGGAGGCTTCAGCATGGCAGCAGGGAGCACAGGCCATTGGCTGCACAGAGGTGGGAGATCACCCTGCAACCCCCCCATCCCCGACACAGACTCAGCAGTGAGGCTGCCCCGATCCTGACAGCACAAAGTCCTGCCTCAGAAGCACCCCGGGGCCCTGCTGCTCCACAGCAGGCACACAAGGTATGTACAGGCAGGCTCAGCCCAGCAGGATCCAAGCATGGAGTGGCTTAGTGTGGGGGATCCAGGTGTGGGGTAAGAGGGTTCTTGGTGGGGCAATCTGGGTGCAAACAGCTCAGTGGGGGGCCCAGGTGTGTGTGTGAGGTATCTGGATGCACAGGAGGGCTTACTGGGGGGTTCTGGGTGCAGGGGCAATGGGACTCCGCAGGGGTCCAGGTGAAGGTGGTTGGGGCTCATCAGGGGAGTCTTCGTGGAGGGGCTTAGAGGGCTGGGGTTCTGGATGAAGCTGGTTGAGGCTCATTGGGGTAGGGGTCAGAGTGCAGAGGGATCATCAGGGTGGTCCAGATGCCGGGGGAGTAGGGCACATTGTGGTGGGAGTTCGAGTGCAGGGCACTCAAGGGGGTGGTCTGGGTGCAGGTTTGGGGAGTCCAGATGCAGGGGGTGAGGCTCAGTTATGGGGTTTGGTTGCGGGGGGCTTAGTTGTGGGGTTCTGGATGTAGTGGGAGTGCGGTTTTGAGGGGTTCTTGGTGCAGGGGGGGTAAGGCTCAGCATGGGGTAGTGATTCTGGATGCACTGGAGTTGGGCAGATGTGGCTGAGGAGTGATGGGGGCAGGAAGTGGGGGGTGGATAATAGGGTGCATGGGGTGGTGTTATATGTGTGTGCAAGGAAGGTGATTGTGTTTTTAAGTGTGTGGAGATGGATTAATGTGCAGACACATTGTTAAAGTCTAGCAAAATACATCTAGCAGTACAATGTCGGTGTGACAGGTTTTAACATACAAAGACAGTCACTAAGACACAACTTGCATTACATATAGATGACTGATATTACACAAGGTTCTGAATTCAAATTTTATTTGGTCTAAATATTTTCAATATTCATTACTCTTATTAGCATGTTTAATTCATATGTATTTTAGTTTTCTTCAAGAACATCTGTCAGTTTTTCAAGATGTTATTTGCTATGTTAAATTAATGTGTAACCAGAATTATTGCAAATGTAGGCTGCATTATACCAGTTCTGTAAATTTCATAAACATATAACTTCAAACAATGTAATGTTTAGATATGTCCAAAGCTATTTGCTTGCTTTCATACCACATACCTGCTACTGACAAGGCTAAGTAATTGGAACAACTTTCTAAACCTCATATTCTCTAAATTGCCATTATAATAAATGTTAAAGAAGTAAGTAAGCAAACATAAATGTGTTTTTTATTTAAAGGGCTGTAACCTGTTTATGTCCAAGAATGCTAAGCACTTTGACTGTGGTGAGCATACCTTTCTCATGATCATTACTGTGTCACCTCATGCCCCCAAAATAGTCAAATATTTTATTCCCATAGGAGCACAGAAATCATTAATAGAAATAAGAATGAAGTTCTTATGTTATGTTAGCAGACTAAAAGTATGTTTTCTTTAATCATCCTAGAGATGTAGGAATAAACACATAAATAGGCAGTGACATACAGGATCACACGAGTGGTCCAATATCTTATCTTGACAGTGGCTAGTACCAAATGTTCAGAGGTCTAAGAACTTGGTAGTAGAAAATTATAGAATAACCTACCTTAAGAGGAAGTTTATTCCCAATCCCCATCAGTCAGTTAGTGGTTGGCGTACGTCCTGAAGAATTAGGTTTATAATCCTCTATATCCTCTCATTTTACAAACATCTTTAATTCCAAAGGATTCCAAAACATTTAGCAAACTATATGCATACAATACCACTGACTTGTGCCCTCAACTGGGATGAGGTTGGCAAACAACTGGCCCACTTCACAAAATTTGTCATGGACAGTTTGGCTAACTCCGATTTTTCTTATGGAAAGTACTACTGGATTTTTGGTATCCATATACAGCAGATTGAACATTTCTAAGTTTGTATCTAATGATCTCCACAGAGTAAATTGCATGGTATTTACTTCAAAGCCTTTACTTACATAGTACCTTTAAAGCCTGAAATCTGAGTCTGCACTGCAGTGATTTGAAATCTTTGTTTCCAGGGAGTTTAGGTATTTCAAACCAGATGCTTAAACACTAAGTTGTGTTCCTATCTGAAACTCCCACCTAGATATTCTAGTCATTAAGGTGACTTGCAAGACAAAAGGCACATACTGTCACACTCTAACTAGATGCTATTAATATATGACACTATCCCAGCCCACGGTTGATGGGAAAAGACAAGACAAAGATTTCTCTCTGCAGTGTTTGCACGTCTTATAAACTGGGCTGAATTCTCCTGTTTACTCTCTTCAAAATAAGGTCTCTAGAACTCCAATAACACACAATGTCTGACGAGAGAGCACAGGTAACAACAGAGCAAACCTCACATCCTTTAAATGAAAGGAAGTATTAAGTTTGTCTCATGTGCAGAGTAGTATATGTAATTCCATCAGTTATTGAACAATTCTGCAAACACGTTGAACAGACTGGGGGACAGAGTGCACTCTTGTCTCACACATCACCCAATGGAAAATCATTAGCTTTCACCTGCTGCTGTTTGCACGATGGTCTGTTGTTGACAGTAGATACCTGCGAGGAGTTCAATGAGATGCTTTAGGATCCCCATTTCTGTCAGTGTCCTCCAGAGATGATATCAGACACTTTGGAGTAGTCACTGAAACACGTAATCAATGCATGATTATACTCCCTGCATTTTTCAATGGTATAATAGATATTCTTGATTTGATTACACGTGTCTTGTCCCTCTCTGAAACCAACTTTTTGGGGTGGTAGTATTGTTTCTATCATTTGCTTTATAATATCCTTAATTAGGTAGAGCACTTAACCGACTTTTTCTTTGATAAGGGCAGAAGATTCCATTCAGTCATCCCAGTCAATTTCTAGTCACCCATACATTGTTGCAAATTTTCCACGAGATCCATACCCCATCAATTGCTTTTAGCAGTTCTGTTATGTTATCTACCCTCATGATTTCCCATGCTTCATTTTCATAACAACACAAACCACTTCCTGTCGCAGGATTAATGGCTTCAGCTCTGTACTTTCTTTTGAGGCATACATATTGGCACAGTAATCTTTCCACCAGTGTTTGATGATCTCACCTTCAGTGAGAACTCTTCCATCATAGTGTTTTATTATGCTCAGTTGTAGGGAAAACTTTTAGTAAGAAGTCTGACTGCTGTGCATATACCTTTTGTATTATTACTCTATTTATAATTCTCAAGTTCCTTGAATTTTGCCCTGATGTATTCACTCTTGTCTCACCTGCCTTTGAATCTGTCCGCCTTTGAATCTACCTTTTGAATCTGTCTGCTCATTTCTTTGTATTCTCTCTTTAAGCCATTCTCTTTCACTGTCTTTTTTTTCTACCTCAAACACTTTCTCCTTAAACCATGTCTGATGCTTAAATGCTGACTTTTTGGAATGTGTGCTTTGGCGGCTCTAAGCATGATAGTTTACATTTTATTCCAAAGTTCTGTATTGTGTCAAAGTCTCTTCAACATGTACACAGAATTTATTGAGAGACAACTCTGGGAAGATTTTGGTGAAGTGGAAGGACCTGGGATTTCTATTGGTGGAGACTTCTTAACCAACCTTATATATGCTGATGATACAATGCTCTTTTGCTGTAACCATTGATGCAATTCAATGAATGTTGGAGTCTGTAAAAACAGTTAATGAGGAATATGGATGGTAATGATGAAATGCATGTATGTTGACACTATCAATAATAGGATGCAAGCAGACATGATTAATGGTCAAGCTATAGAGACAGTAGATTAATTTAATTATCTGGGATCATACATATCCAACTAAGAAATCTGCTCCAAAGAAATCAGAAGATCAGGGATGGCTCACTCAGCCAAGGCACACACAAGTGTGAGGGGGGAAAAGTTGCATCTTAAAATGTATGAAGGTTTGACTTATGGATGTGAATCTTGGGAAACTAATGTGGCAGACAAAATTGAAACTTTTGAGATGTGGTGCTGGGAAAGACTTGTGCGTATCTCCTAGATGGAAAAGAAGATGAATGCTTATATTAGAAATATTATTGGAAAGGAATGGACTCTATTCTTGGAAATCAAGAGCTGCAAATGTATGTACTTTGGTTACATCAAGTATAGAGATGGAAAAAACCTTGAGAAAGTTATCATGGAAAGAATGGTGGCAGGTCATCATACTAGCAACAACCGGCAAGAAGATGATTAGATGGTGTGCAGCTGATTAATGAGAGGTCAGCTACAGAAAGGGTGAAGTTAGCGATGGATCGAGAAGGCTTCAGAAAATCCTGCTAGGAGATGTCTCCAGTATTCAGACATGAATTAAAGGACTTTAATTACTCATTGAACAATTGACCCATGACCTAAAATGATTTGGAGTTGCACCTACACCGCAGTGCAGGTCAAAATCAAGATAGCTCTTAGTTGCTATAATGAAGAGAAGCAGCATGACCAAAGGGAGATTCCTGTCTTGACCACACTACCTAATAGCTGGGAGGTGTTTGTGGGCTACTACTTACTGCAGCTGGAATCACCTGGTAGACACACTAGTTTTTGAAAACATACACTCTAAAGAGATGGCAGCTGTCTGTCACAAAGCTCTCATTTTTCCAATCCATCTGTAAGAGGAAATCAATATAGATTCTCTAAGAGGATTTCACAGCTGTCGTCCGCATCAACAGATGGAGAAGAACAATGAGCAGCAACCTGTTTCAAGAAACAAGGACAAGCAACTTTACTAGGCAGTGGGCCTATCAAACTGGGGACCTATTGAGCTCAATAGGTCTTGAGCTCAACAGCAAACTGGTTAAGCAAGATAAATTCCGAACCATTATAACAAAACTTCAGTAATTCCATGACATCTGATCCCCAAACAGCACATCTGATCCCCAAACAGCAAACCAGACAAATTGATGATTGAAACAAACCTCCTTTTTTCAACCATTAACCACCCTCATGATTCTCTCCTCTTTTCAAATACTAAGAAACCATGGACAGGTTTTGCATTATGCTCTGAAACTCATAAAATTAGGGGTATTTTGGATGGTGGGGAGTGATGCCAAAAGTTAGCTTCCCTCACAGAAAAAACCCTGCCAGCAGCTCCCTTTATTATGTGCAAAAAAGAAGTCCCTTTCAGGAGCTTCTAATAAAGCCATAGAAATAGACATCCTAATTAGACATTTAAAAATGTGAAAGGTGCAAGACAGATGTTATAGTAACTGCGTAAGCGCCTCCAGATCAGAAGTAATTGCCATAATTCTTCACTGGCTCAATGTACTTGACCTAGTGGACACTGTTGTGCTTTTGTGCCTTAACTCTACAGGTCTGACACATTTTCAAAATATAATCTCTTTTTTTCCCCCCCCCCACAGAAAGCTGATTTTAGTGTCCTGGAACTTAAATGAAAATCTTGAATACTTACTGATGCCTCAGGGAATATATCAAAAAACAACCTATTAAGAATGATTCCACTTACATATAAAATATATTTCAATATAAAATATGCCATATTTCTCTCCTTTGTTTATTACAATAATACAGTTGCCTTGCACATGTGACTAGTTATGATTTAAAAAAAAGAGAACAGTTAAACTGTATATATTTGATATCTAATAGGAAGAATTGTTTTGAAATAGTATGCTTTTGCAAAGTTTTACATGAGGCATCAAGGGCTCTTCAAAACAGAAATTATTATTTCTGAGGAGAAGCTAGCAATAATATGATCCATGGAAAAAAGCCTACTATCCTTCCCATCTGCGGAATTTTTTTCCACGGTACTGCAGAAAGGTACTATTTCCACTACTTTTTAGATGACCTGCTTCTATTCAAGGTCTATGCTATAGCTTTTGTTTAGAGAGATTCCTCCCAGCAAAAGGCCTATTCAGTTCTAAAGTCCAACTTAGTCCCTGTTCTGAGAAGGGAAAGACTGAAATCACCAATGCAAATTATATTGAGGACTTGAGTAGGATGTAAGTGTTGCATAGGTTTAGTGTTGGCCCTCTGCTCCAGATAAATCAAACCCTTAGATTTTTGAACATTACAAAATGAAACACATAGGCTGTTCCATCCTACTTTCAATGTTTAAATTACATGATCGCATTTATTAGTCTTTGGCAAACAAATCAGAGTAACCAAGTTTTTGAAAGTTCTAGTTTATTTGTCCTATAGCTTGTAGTGCTGTGAGTTCTCAACTCTATGCAAATGCATATGCAGTGTCATTAAAAAATGACTGCCTATTTTTGTGAATTGAATGGGTGGCTAATTTGTGATTAAAACTTCTTTAAAGTATTTAATACATATTGTGTATGTGTGTGTGTATATGTGTGTGTATGTATGTATATATATATATATATATAACTAATTTGATATGGTTCTGTTGAAAACTCTTCCATTTTACTGAAAAATGGTTGTAGCAGAGAGAAGAAATACTGCTCACATATTTTAATTAAGACTCTGGGGAAACAAGTAAATTATAAAATAACCAAGGCATTAGATGAAGAATGTACATTAGAAATAATTGCAGATGTATAATTATCTAATGGTCAAGATGTTTTCTGGAGGCTAGATGTTTTGAGTTTTACATCTTTATCACTTGGAACTGAAATGGGATTTTTTTTTTTTTGTTAATCTCCAGATAGGTTTTGCAGATGTATATAGAACTTTGACATACCTTACTTGCAGGTGGAAATGCTAATTGTTCCTGCAGATTGCCTACACATGACTATGTACACATAGTTGCAGGCAGAGATGTAGAGGCTGTTTTGGAAATGTATCCCAAAACATCTCTTTCATCAGAGAGGGGGATATCAGCTGTGGTGTAAGTGGATGAAGCTCCATAATTTTGCCCTGAAATAATATATATTTTCAGTTTCACATGTTCTGCAGCCTGCAATGTGCAGGAGGTTCGACTAGATGACCATGAGGATCCCTTCTGACCTTAAAGTCTGAGTTTCATGGTAACTCCACCAGAACACCCCCACCACTGGTGGTCCACTCCATGAGTTCCCAGTTAGCTCTCAAGCCATCACCTGTCTCTAGGCAGGGACCCTTGTCCCACTCCCTTCTTACTGGGGGGTTTAAGGCTGCACAGCCTCCTGCCATACACTGTGACACCTCTAGCAAGCCAGCTAGCCTAAAGGTCAGCATCTGTTCTTTTTCTCTTTGAGGGCTCTGCATTGCCAACAGTTACAAGTTACAGTACCATTCAGCTCTTTCTAAGCAAACACAATTATTCATAAGGTAACAGCATTACAGAGAAAACATGCAAAACCACAAAAAGCTTACCACAGGTCACCCATCGATCTTATGGGGCCCCAGTTGGCCAAAGTCTTTCCAATGCTTCCACAAGGATTGGGGGACCCCCTTGGACAGAAGGTCCTGTCCATTTGTTGGATCAGAAAGAAGGCACTGAGTCAGTTTAAACACAGCTTTTTTTATGCCAAAATTCCTTTATTTGTCTGTTGGTCTCTGGAAAAACCCAGTTTTGAACCAGTATATACATGCCTCCCCTGAGGAATGGCACCTCTCCAGTGGTGTTTCACCTTAAGCAGACACGGTTTTTGCTTCCTGGATGAGCTGCGATAAACCTTCCCCCTCCCCTAGAGTTGTATACAATCCCTGGCCCACAGTAATACATAAACTTAACACAGTATGATCCCCATAGATATTGCATGCTGTTGCAATATCTGTCACATATGTAAAAAGAAAATTTTTTTATACTGTACTATCCCTGATGGGGTGGGTGATGCCCAAAATTAATGGAGAGGGATAAAAATCCCTGTGAACCAAAAATTCTGAATTTTACCTAGCGCTAATCTTTACTGACATCACAATGAAAATCACCTTCAAAAANTTATGGGGCCCCAGTTGGCCAAAGTCTTTCCAATGCTTCCACAAGGATTGGGGGACCCCCTTGGACAGAAGGTCCTGTCCATTTGTTGGATCAGAAAGAAGGCACTGAGTCAGTTTAAACACAGCTTTTTTTATGCCAAAATTCCTTTATTTGTCTGTTGGTCTCTGGAAAAACCCAGTTTTGAACCAGTATATACATGCCTCCCCTGAGGAATGGCACCTCTCCAGTGGTGTTTCACCTTAAGCAGACACGGTTTTTGCTTCCTGGATGAGCTGCGATAAACCTTCCCCCTCCCCTAGAGTTGTATACAATCCCTGGCCCACAGTAATACATAAACTTAACACAGTATGATCCCCATAGATATTGCATGCTGTTGCAATATCTGTCACATATGTAAAAAGAAAATTTTTTTATACTGTACTATCCCTGATGGGGTGGGTGATGCCCAAAATTAATGGAGAGGGATAAAAATCCCTGTGAACCAAAAATTCTGAATTTTACCTAGCGCTAATCTTTACTGACATCACAATGAAAATCACCTTCAAAAAACGAAGTCTTTTTATAGTCTTTTCCCTCTGTTTAGACAATTGGGTTTCCACAGCAAAACGTACTGGATAATTTTCCTTCTAACTTTTTCTTCCAGTTTCTTGTGCAGATATTTATGGGTAGTTTGTTACCCCAATACCATATTCATATTTGAAAAATGATACTAAACACTTTGCATGTTCAAATCACTTTAAAACACTAACTAATTAATCACCACAACTCTTATTTGAGGCAAATATTATCTTCATTTTACAGATAAACTTTGACAGAAAAATTAGGGTAAAAATGTTCAAAATGGCCACTGATGTGGGGTGTCCAAATTTAGCCAATTTAACTGATTTTTAAACATCAATGGGAAATGCAGATGTCCCACAAATCTGAAAATCAGCCTGCAAGCGTCTCAAGTGTTGGCACCCAAAAACAGTTGGCACTTTTCAAAATTTTCACCACTTCATACTTATGAAGGGTGATAGAGGGAATCATTTGAAGAGCCACAATTAGACAAGTGTTCTTGGGCCAGATCCTCAACTGCAGCTATACCAATTTTTTACACCAGATGATCTGGGCCTTAGTTCTACTTCCTGTGCTTACTAAAATGGAACAGACCACCTGTCTGTGTNAAACGAAGTCTTTTTATAGTCTTTTCCCTCTGTTTAGACAATTGGGTTTCCACAGCAAAACTTACTGGATAATTTTCCTTCTAACTTTCTCTTCCAGTTTCTTGTGCAGATATTTATGGGTAGTTTGTTACCCCAATACCATATTCATATTTGAAAAATGATACTAAACACTTTGCATGTTCAAATCACTTTAAAACACTAACTCATTAATCACCACAACTCTTATTTGAGGCAAATATTATCTTCATTTTACAGATAAACTTTGACAGAAAAGTTAGGGTAAAAATGTTCAAAATGGCCACTGATGTGGGGTGTCCAAATTTAGCCAATTTAACTGATTTTTAAACATCAATGGGAAATGCAGATGTCCCACAAATCTGAAAATCAGGCTGCAAGCGTCTCAAGTGTTGGCACCCAAAAACAGTTGGCACTTTTCAAAATTTTCACCACTTCATACTTATGAAGGGTGATAGAGGGAATCATTTGAAGAGCCACAATTAGACAAGTGTTCTTGGGCCAGATCCTCAACTGCAGCTATACCAATTTTTTACTCCAGATGATCTGGGCCTTAGTTCTACTTCCCGTGCTTACTAAAATGGAACAGACCACCTGTCTGTGGATCCAATAAAACTCCTACTGAAAGTGGAATGGAAAGGCTTCTGTTGACTTCAGAGGGAGTTGGATATGGCCCTATGTGTCTATTAAAGTGTTAAAATATCTACAAACATAATTGCTACTGAATGGCTGCCAGTCACGTGGTCGGTTTTATTTAAATTATGCTGTCATAAAGTTGTATTCTTTCATGTGGTCAAAAAAGAGAATAGCTATGAGAATATTGGAATATTTTAGATTGCTCAAGATTTCACTCCCATGCTCTTCCAATGGGTTTGGAGAAGATCCGTAACAGTTTAGATGCATACAGGCCCACAAATAAAGTGAACACCATAATACAGAGCAGAGTGCCCAATCTATAATTATATATTATAGAGGCATTGCCTTCAGTTTGATACCAGCACATCCATCTCTATCAAGCCATCCGTTACAGTAAGCTTAGTGGACAAAGTGGTAAAAATGCATTTCACAGACACACCAGTGGAATAAATACAGCATATATAGTAAGAAATTCAATTACCGGATTCCCAAAATGGTTGCTAGACAAGATCATCAGAGACATATTCAGACTAAATTAATTACCAAAACAAAATATTAGTCACAGAAGTTGAACAGTACATTCCTGGAATCATTAATTGTGGAGTGATAGGAGAAACTGCTTCTCCTACTTCAGCAACTTGTGAAAAGGAATATAAACCTCTTTGATTTTTCTCAAACCAAAAGATAGGTTCCCTTGTAAAATGTATCAAATATGGTAGATGGCAAAAAAGCTCTGGGGCGATACAGTATTTTTGTGGGAAACAAACAATAGAAAAAATATCTCTGGAATATTGTTAGAGAATAGACAGACATAATGTAACCCATTCCAAAACAATAAGATGTACAACAGTTGAAACAGCAATTATATGGCAGAAACCCCCCCCCCCCTTTTTTTTTTGTTTTTTGTTTTTCAAATAAGCATGTTCAAGTGTGATAGGGAATAGCTTGGTGCAATTCCGCTTGCAATAAAATGTTAGTAAAATAACAGAGCAGATAAGGATTATGATCATTAAGGTCCTATGTTTTCAGTGTTTACTGATTTTTGCTGAAAAATTCCCAGGTTTTACAAAAGCTATTATTCTGTTTTTAGCTAATGTGGTTTAGGGAGGTGGGTTAAGCAGAAGAATGCCTTTTGCCGGCATACGCTGGGGCTTTGCTGGCATAACTATGTCAGCTAGGGGTGTGATCTTCATGAAAGGGTTTAAATACAGTACTTTTTCCATGGGAAAGTTTAAAAATACATATTTTGCACACAAAATTTGAATACATATTGTATAGTGTGCTTCTCTATAATCCTTTTCCACAATAGTACAAGATGATGGATTTGTTATAAAAGTTATACGACTAAATTCTGGTCTTGTGTGTACTGGGTTAAACTTCAGAAAGAGAACTTTTATTAGTATAGGACCAGAGGTCCATTATTCTTAGTCTGAGAAGCAGATATAAAAATATTTGCTCTCAAAATTTTGTTTGCTCATTTTGGTTATTGATAGCCATGTGAATGTACCTAACTATTGAATTTGGCTATTAGATGAGTAGATCTGGTTTGCCATTTCTGATTAATTCTTTGTTAACATCAAATTAAAGAATTAACTACCTTAAATTTTTTTACCAAATGATTTCATATTCATGAGCTAAATGCATTAATTTACAGGTAATTTAGCTCTAATTATATTGAGAGTACTTAAGCTGTGTAATAGCCTAAAATATATTGATTTGACTGCAAACAAAATTATACACTTTCAACTATTTGTCAGTGTAAGTTAATTAGCATTTTATAGGTAACCTTGGAAATCCTATTTTTTTTTGCAGCTTTATATTGAATTATTTGATCAATGTTGTCATTTTGATTAAAATATGAATCTGAAGACTAGAAATGAGACGTGTCTTATGTAAGTTGCTAAAGTAAAAATGCTGTCTGTACCCTTTTATACTGGCATATTCTATTTTAAAGCAAAACCTAAGCCAATCCCCCCAACCCCCCAGTCTTGTTGCCTTAGAAAATTAAATGCTAAAATCTTCATACAAATGAATTAACACTGTTTAAAAATACTGAAGTCTTTACATGAAGACTATAGTCTGTAGAATAAAGTTGTATTAAAACCCTGTCATCCACAGAGGAGTAAGCATGAGAATTTAAATAGACATCTCCATTAGGGGACTGACTGCTGACAGGTGACTTTGGCCCCACATTTCTGTATTTGGTTAAGAAGTGGCAAGCCAGGCCTCTAGGGAGTGCTGTGCAGCATGGAGGAGCAGGTATCCTGAGCTCTGATGCCTTATTTCTGGGGGGTCCTCAAAGCCTAGCTGCTTGACATCCCACGTGCTGGAAATGTGAGAGATGGCTTTCCTCCCTGCAAGATATCATGGAAAGCTGCACAGAAGCAGAACAATGTAGTTGTACCCCCTCTGGACTAACAGAGCAGAGGAGAAGACCAACACGGGCTGTTTAGCTACATGGACAGTGGTATCTGTCCTCCCTATCACCTCCTACTTCCTCCCTCTCCCCATGCCTCTGCTTGCCCCGCTCTCCATGTCCCTTGCCTTCCTCCACCCCCATCTCGCTAATGTCTTTCCCCTTGTTGCCCCCTCCTACCTCAGCCAGGCCCTCCCCTCAACTTCTTCAGCCCCTTACCCCTCACCCTTTTTATAAGCTCAAACTCCGAGTACATGAACATGAAGTATGAAGTTAATACAGAAGAGTCACTTGTTCCATTGGATTGTTTGTTGTGTTCTTTGGTGCAGTAATTCACAGTTTGTGGGAGCAGTTAGATTTCTCCTCTGTTAGCTATCTGTTTATTTAATAAGGGGAAAGGAAACTGAATGTTTGTTTATAAACTAAAAGGGGGAGGAGGTTTTGTGGTCCTGAGAAAATATTCCCCACAACATACATCTCACTCAGTGCACCAAGCTGTGTTTACTAATAGTCTGGTGTTTGGCATGGCAAATCTTTTCAGTTTACAAATTAGGGGATAATGCACAAGCATATCCTTGACGTACCAGTTAGAGAGAGATTACGTTTGTGGAGAGTGTGTTCTGTTTCTATCTCCTTACAATGCAGTTACTACTTTGGGGTGTGGCAAAAATAGGTTGCCCGTTTTTGCCATCATCATCATCCTAATAGATATTGGCAGAGCCCCCAGTATGGATAGTGTGTCTCCCTGTCCCACCCCCTCAAGAACAAACTATTGGTTTAGTTTTTAGTTTCAAGCAATTGATAATTGTTGCCTTTTCATTGTGATCTTCTGTGCTTGGTAATAAATTGTTATAGATACACTATGTGTCTTATGGTTTTTCTTTAACTTGTCCTTTTGTGCTCTTCTCTTTCCGGAGCCCTCTTCTCCCTGTTCTTGTAGCTTTGACAAGTTAAGTTGCATACTTGCATAAGTATATTGGTTTTCCTTTGAAATGTGCAGTATTTGGTAGCAGATTTTGGTAGCAGATTTTATTTAAAATCTTTTTGGTTTTTTTAAGTCCATCTCATGGTTTTGGAAGGGACTGATTCATGATTTTTGAATGCTAAGGGTTGGCAATGAAATCAATGAACAATTGAACCCTGGCAAGAAGGGATGACCCAAATTGTGAAATTCTGGCCCATTGAAGTCAATTGGAGTTTTGCGATTGATGTCACAGGAGGTCAGGATTTCCGAAAATGTGAAGCAGAATCTGTCCGTTAACAGATAGACAGTTTGTTCCTTGAGGGGTGGGCACTGGAACATTCTTTATGATTTAAAGGCTCATTGTGGTGAGCAACTACTAGGAATGCTTTCCCACTCTCAAGTATATTTCAGACAAGTACCTGTGTTTTTTGGCCTATTACCTGGTGTCACTGATGATGTTTGTATTTATGAATGTATTAGGCCTTCATAATAGTAATGACCCTTATGGACTTTCTTTTTGAAGGTTATATTTTACATATGCCATCTTGTGTTTATATCTGAGGTCTGACTAGAGCTGCCTATAATTTAAAAGTAATACTCAGGCTCTTAGGAGCTCTTTTCTTTCATCTACATTTAAATATCCCACTGGAAAGAAAGCATTTAAAGATATGCATTATTCACCAGGCCATTATTGAAGTGTCATATTAATAAATATGAACGATCAAAGTGTGTGTGTGGAAAGGGGTATTAATATTTTTCTGTTCTCACAAAACCCTATATGTATTATTTTTCTTATGAATATACACTGGAAACACATAATGGTTACTGAACTTTTCATACTACTATGCAGATATGCTGATGCTGTGTTTCATCTGTACAGTACATTAAGCATGGTTATTTATTAAGATATTTTTAGCATGGTTATAATAAAGGAAAATACTTATCTTTGTAATGAATTAGAGAATTTTGAAGGAAAGTAGAAGCAGAATTTTACACATCTTAGGTGTTCAGGAATGAAGTGCCCTGAAATGACGGTTTCTTCAGTGTGGGGTGTTTTATAACTTTGTTTGAAGTGAAAATTTGACCCTACACTATGAACTAACATATTCCTGATGTGATTGCTACTATTAACTTACTGTAAGTAAGGTTCCCTGATAAAGTTGGTTCCCAGTATATTTTAGCTTCTCATGATAGAATAACATACTGTCATTATATCTCCTCATTCAGTACATGATTGCGGTTAGAGATGGTAGGAAAATTTCTATTGAAACAATAATTTGATTTAAGTTGGTCCCTACAGACTAATCCTGAAAATTCTCCCACTGAAGAAAATTGAAATTGTGTGCACTGGGGGGAGAGAGAGAGAGAGAGAGACTTTGCAAGATTAGGCTCCTGTACACTAGGAAGTGAACTGAGATCACCAAACTTATCTTATATGGGTCTTTAAACTTCAGTAATACCATTTGTCTTTGGGGAAATGGTTAACAAAAATCCACTTGTAAAAGTAAAACATCTTTCAGGGGAGGAGGTAATCTTGGTGGTTGAGCATGGGGGTAGTATTAGATAACATGGTTTCTATTCTCACCTTTACTGAGTTGTTACAGGAATGCTGTATGTCTGTATCTGTAAAACAGTGAATTGACAAAGTGCCAGTAAATAGTGCTAAAGAATATGTAACATAGTTACTGGGTGTTGCAGGATCAATAAGCTTGTTGTTGTGTACTGTAAATGGCTGCTTCTTGATATCTGCCCTTATTGAGCATGAACTTGGGCAAGTCACTTAACCTGTTTCTATTTTAGTTACCTCATCAATCAAACGGGGATAAATAAAGCTTGCCCTCCTTTGCAATGCATTTTGAAATCTATGGATGGAAAGCTCTCTGTAAGTGCAAAATATTAATAACAATATGTCTGATAAATTATCCAAGATTCTTTGTATACAGTCTATGAAATGAGGGTTTCTGAAGGGGCGGGGCAGGGGGTTGATGCTGAACTTTGACAGGTGGAGCTCTAACTGTCGATTGATAATGCATGTTAGAAATGTTGCAAGAAGTTGAATTTATAGTAACTGATATGCATCTTAAAGACTGAGATTTCATAAGCCTTTTTATAGTACATCATCTATTTTGCATTGTGGAAATTTAAGGTATTAAAGCACCAGGGTCCTCTTAGCACTACAGCAAGCTGCTCATCAGAGATTTGAATGCTGATTCACAAACCCCTCTAGGCTTGCTTGGAAAAGTTCACAAATACACTGCCATTTGCCCATTATGCTTAAGATGAAAAGCAAGCCTGAAATCTGTCAGTATTTATAATTAGAGGCTCAGTTATTTTGTATGAGAATGAGAAAAGAAAGAGACGGAAAAGCAAGAGACGAGCATGATAATTGTGAACCTACCACAAAATAGCCTGCTGAAATATTTGGAGACAGTTCATGCTCTTCATCTGAAAAATGAAGGGGATGAAAATAGCTGAAAAACTGGTGCAATGACGCAAAATATTTTGGAGGGATCGAGTTAGCACATTAACACCCTCCCTTCCACCTCACTTCAAGGACCCAATTAGGCATTATTGTACATTTAGAGCTCCAGTTTAGGACATGTCTGAGTGAGGCCAGGTCTATACAGGTCTACACAAAATATTGTCAGCATAGCTATGTTGTTCAGGAGTATGAAAAAACAACACCCCCTAGCAGACAGCTATGCTGGCAAAGCCTCCTGGGTGGATGCAACTGTGATAGATATTGCAATCCCACGCAGTATCTTTGGAGTCTATGTTGTGGCAAGTTTATGAATGTTTTATTGTGAGTCACACATTGTGAGTCACGTATTGTGTGACCAAAGGACCTCTTGATGCCAACTGGAAGAGGGCACAATGGTACATAAGTGTACAGGGATCCCCTGGGTTCACCAAAATAATATCTCTAATGAAAGCCTGTGTCACACTGGTCACCAAAATCATTGTAAGATGTATGTACAGCAAATATGTGAGAAGTCATGTATGGTATATATGCTGAAAATAATGTTCTTTAGGCCTTGCAGTTAAAGGCAGATCATTCAAAGGCAGCATGCCTTGAGACAAACTTGTCCAGGCAAGGGGTAGGAGACACTTATTTCCCTGGTGGACCTTCGTGTACTGTGGGTCTCACAATAGAAGTCTATTAACATACTGAGTAAAAAGCTAAGGAAAAGCTTGTGCAGACTTCAAAGGGAAATTAACAGGATGATGTAAACAGTGGGGGGACCCTGTTTTCAGCTGAAAATCAAAGGTCTAGTCTAGAATATCTGCGGGGGGGGAGAGGTGGGGGATGTGCAGTGGGACACCCTGGCATCCTTCAGTCTGTGAGGACAAGCTATGAGCATGCTTGACCTTATGGAAGGGGGATCTCAGCTATCCTGACTGAAAATGCAGGAAAAAGAAATGTGGGTAAGCTTTCCTGTAGGAAACAGGAAAGTGTCTTGTGAGTTAAGTTTAGACTCTTGAAATGGGCTATGATTTTGTGTTATATGTAACCCTTTGTTTCCAATATCCTTTCTTACTATCATAAACTTATTGTTGTATTCAATATAAATAGATCTGTGTTAAGCAGAGTGGTGGTGATCCTGAGTTGACTCATATGCTGATGTGTACTATTCCTTTAGGAACAGAGGAGCTGTGAGTTATGAGAATGTTCAGTGGAACAGGGGCTGAGCACTCCAGAGGGATGTTCAGAGAATCAGGGGTTGGTGTGTGCCTGTCACTAACATGTACAGAGAGAATAACACCTGTGGAGGCCTGGAAGGCCGTGCTTGTGTAGCTAGGGGCTGGTGGAGTCAGGGAGATGATCCACAGCAGACACAGACAAGACTCCCTCACACTAAGGGCTGATGACAGCAAGGTGCCTCACAACCCTGGGAGCCCCTGGGGAGCACCACAGATAGTATTCAGCTTCATGGGGAG